>MVJL01003837.1:0-223138 GCA_002156465.1 Macrocentrus cingulum
GCTATCCGTATAGCACGAGTATTATCATCTTAAAAAATATTATATTTACCACGGATTTTTTTTTGTCTAAAGTGATTTTATTCTTGCAATTGTAATCATCGAGGTATCAGAATTTGATATCACCGATATAGGGCGGGGAAATTTCCGAATGAAAAAAACCCCGCAACCATGAGGATTTGAACCTCGGTTCTCCGTGTTGCAAGACGAGCGTCTTACCCCGCAGCCAACCGGGCAACTAATTCAACCATAGTATTTTTTGCTCAAATGCGGGGTTTAAGCGCTCGACCTGCACATGGATACCCAACACATTCACACATCTGGCATAGATGCTCCACATAGAACATGGCGACCTATGAGTGACAACTTTTACTACCCAGTATAGCACTTTTTCCTATACGTATGCTACGTATCGCTATACGTATGCTACGTATCGCTATACACTCATGCGGCGTATTGCTATACGTATACGACGTGTGTCTTGCTAGTATAGTAACGATTACCAAATGTGTAGTATTATGTACCATACTATGAGTATGAGAGAATGAGCCATACGTGTAGCATTTTCAGCTATGCGTATGGTAAATATTGCCCAAATATATAGTGGAATTTCACATAATTCGGGTATGCACCCAAAATGCTATACGAGTATGGCACTCAGCACCATTATTTTCTATCAGTGTAGATATATTTAATGGCGTAATACATATTTAACTGGCTAGCACAATTTTCCACGCGCTGCATGCGCCGGCATAATTGTCGACAGTTGGACAAATGCGACAGGCCGCCGTTAAAATTCACAACGTGCAATTCACGAGCTGATATGAGAAGAAAGTCAACTAAATCAATGTTTTCCGCGATAAAATTTCATTATACACTTCATTTAAATAAAAAATACCGTCTGCAATATTCAAATGCTCCTCAGCATTAGGGATATCTTGAGAGTAGTCGTTTGTAAGATGGTGACGTGAGTTTGATAATACAGATATACTTACTTTTATTAATCCCATCAGAGTTCTTTCTTCCGTTGCACCATCTTAATCTTCCAGTTTATCAAATTATCGTATAATACAATAGCGTTTGAGTTGTTGGATCGAGTGCAATTTTATGAAAGATCGAATAAGTTCCATTGAATGAAGATACTAGTCTAGACCGACTTTAATTAAACGTTTTACGTCAGGATAGAGAAAATTTATTATTTTAAATTGAAAAAAGCAGAGAATCAAAATCTTTACACACGTGAACGTTGTACCTGTTCGCTCACTCTCACTGTCGTACAGTGACTGGCCGAGGAGCCTGTCGTTTGGGTCTCTAGGCTAGAGAACAAAGGGAAAGAAGGAAGGGATGGCGGAAGTCAGGTGTACGAACGAGGTGACCTCGAGAGAACAATAAGCCAGTGAAAACTCGTTTGGGCAAGTTAAAGTCGGTGTTGCCAAATTGCTCCGTGCTCGCTTGGTCCATTCCTAGAATTTGTTCATTATTTTTATTCATTGATTTTTTGTTTTTCAATTGTTTCATTTATTTCAGTTCATATAATGGAAAATGTTTGTTCAAAAGCCAGTCATGAGTATCAATAATTCCTCTTAAGTAATAGAAAAAAAAACGTTCAGTAATAAATAAACGTTAAACAAAAATTTATGTTACAATTTCAAAGAATCTGATTCTTTTCTTTTTTTTTCAATTATACCTTTGGAAGATTAAGAGAAAAAAATTAAAATAATTTTACTTTATATTTACACATTTGAGTTTGCAGTATACCTTTCAGAAATTACGTATATCATTTTATTATTTTTTTTTTTTGCTGATTCTCCCGATAAATTCACCTTTCACTGGTTTACTATAAAATGAAAATTCAATATTTATATTATTTGCATCGGACGTTTTCTTTCTTTTGTTGTTAAATACCATACGAGATACTGCAGTTTTTTTTTTGTCGTCTTATATTTCTAATTCATTTCCTGTCATCTCTTGGTTTTTCCTAGAGTCATATAATCAGGTTATACAAAAATCTTTAGGGAAGTCATAATTCCCCTATGTACACTGTATTACATATTACATAAATAAAAACCTCAAAACTAAAAAACTGAAAAAAAAAAATTTCACTAAAATCGATGGAAAAACAATTATTTTGTCTAGTTAAAAAAGAAATTTGTTTTTTTTTTTATGTGTTCAATTAAATAATAACTATATACTTATTCAAACAACTAAAATATATCTATAAAAATGTGAAACTAAAGAGAAGAAAAAGGCAAAAAAACTCATTTCAATTACTTTCCGCGGTAAACTACTATATCAACATAAATTTAATAATGTGCACAACACATCGCTAGATTTGTAGTACTGTTCATCACAAACTTTCATCATCTTTAAAATTTTCCTTTTTCGTTTTTTCTTTAATACTGCAAGAGTTGTTCTCGCGATGCAATCAATCGTCGCTCAATCCTCCTGAATCTCAACTTTTCTGTAGATTTGCCGAGCTTGAGAATTATGGACGAAATGAGATCGAAGGCATTGAAGTAGCAAAAGTCTAATAGAGAGGTAAATTTCAGCTACCCTGATAAGGCATTTGGTCAGGAATTGGTGATGAATGATTTTGATGTGGACTCTGATGAAAGTGTCCATCTTGTGACATTTCATTAACAGTCGGTTCTTCATATTTTCCGCGTTTAAACCGCCCATAGAGCGATGAATACGGAAGATTGTAGTGAATTGCCGCTTGATTAATGCTCATATGACCCAACCTAAACGTTAAAAACTCGTGAAAAATTTTTATTTACAATACAAAACAAATTTGCACATAGAAGTTGACATTACCTGACGGCTTCGAGTGCTTCAGTCATCGCATCCTCACTCCAAGGCGTTGGGTTACTCCTACTGAGTTCAATACCCTCTCGTTTGCAGCGACCATACAGCGTCCCCGTAGGAATACCGAACTCGGTGGACGCTCGCTGCACCGAGGTCTGCCCAGACCTGATTGCTTCGAGTGCTCTGTCAAGATCCGCCGGCGACCACGTGGTGGGACTGGCATTAAAAGGTGCTGCCAATCGAATGCCCTCTCTCCTCGCGATCTTGTACAGTGTGCTCGAGGGTATGCCAAAAGCTTTAGATGCTTTATTCGCGGAAATTGTGCCGGTTCTCAGCGCCTCCAGAGCGTTATTCAGACTCTCGTCGCTCCAAGACTTGGTTGGGCCATCTTTCTTTGGGGTGTCGATGCCTAATCGATGCGCACGTTGCCAAAGTGTCGTCGAGGGTATTCCAAAAGTCGCTGTGGAAGAGGCATAAAATATATTTAGCGTGATATACATGAAAAAACTTTTTAAATCAATTTTATTGTACCTGATGCCTTTGTCAAACTCATATCGTGATTTCTGAGAGCCTCCAGAGCAGCATCCATGTCCTCCTGTGTCCACGACTTTGACCCGTGGTGATGCCCCGCGCTTGCCGAGTGCACTCGAGCATTATTTTCCCCTGAATCCGAGTGCACAGAGCTCCCTGAAGGCATAAGTCCCAGTAGCTCAGGCGTTATCATCATCATATTGTCACCCTCGCCAGCATGTTTTGAACTCACGCTCGCATGATCCGACATGTGACTGTCTATATCGATTGTATCGGTCGAATCCATTGTATGAAGTGTTTCAAACTTGATTTTCACACTATCGCAATTTTGAATATCTAAAAATTTATACGTAATTAAATCAAATTTACTGTCATATTTTAGATCAATTGATTGAATGGACAAACCTGCTGGGTGATCCGCATCCCGCAGGTGGGTGATCGTAGTACCAACCAACGTTGCACTAGGTGGTGTTGGCTGTGTTTCTGGTGGTAGGTCAACCTCCGCAGGATCCGGATGGTGACCGTAGTGACCTAGACCTGTGTGACAGAACATGTCACCTTTTAATCCAAGTGAAAACGGTCTGTTCTTGATATTTTTATCAATTTTATAAGTCGCCTCACACCTGTCACCCCACATCATTGCATATTTAGTCATCCTCAGGAAGAAAATCGCGTGTTTTAGGCCAAAAAAGCATGCATAAAAATTATAGTGCTATTTTAAATTTTAATATCTTTAAAACTATTTGAGATAGGAATTTTTTTCAAGAGATCTTTTTTGTAGAGAATTTTATTAGCTATAAAAAAGATCTTTAACAAAATTCACCCAACTCGCTTCCTTATCAAGATATCAGCAAGTTAAACGTTTTTGACTGGTCCATCGTGACGCTCTTTTCGTTTTAATTTTAGAATAAAATGAAAAAATATCGTAAAAAATGTGGGAAATGAATAAATGCAAGTTCTGATGTAGATTTCAGGTGTGAGGCTGCAATCTCGTCTGCAATTGGCTTACCGTTATTGTTGTTCGTTGGGTTACCGTTGTTGCTGTCTTGTTGGCAGGATTCCAGGACTACTGCAGACTCTCCACACTCCTCATCCTCTGTCTGCCACTCACCCTGGTGATTCTGCAGAACATCCGGTACAAATTTAACTCTGGTCCGTGAAGTAGGGATATACAAAGCGAAAAGAGAGAGAGAGAAAGGGAAATCACGAGGAGTAAACTACTTGTGCACGTTATAAAACGAATGAGGATGGATAAAGATTTTTATTTCATTTTCATTGCTACGTTTATATGCACATATAATACCTATAATATTCTTGAATACTATTTACCTCTTTGCTGTCAATTTCACGGCTAAACTCACTGCTCCCGTCGATTTCTTCTTCTTTGTATGTTTCGTAATACTGAGAATCCGCCTCGAATGTCGTCCTCTGCCGCTTGTACTTGGGATGTCGTTTTAGCTTGGTATAGTTGAATCTCGTTGCGTTTGCCTCCCTTGACGGTGAATTCAGTATCACCGTTGCTTCTTTACGTTCTGGCACCTCGCAAAGCCCCTTGATTTTCAGTTGATCAGCGGTCTTCAGTAGCGACTATAACATCATACATTTCATCTCATTAGTTTATGCTTTACATTCAAATTTTCTTCGTTAATATTCATAAATTACACATGTTAATTTCATCAAAAATTTACCACAGAATTGTGAGAAAATTTATTTATTTAATAAAATTAACATAAACTTAAATAAAAAAAAACATTTTTTTTTTCACAAAATTTATTATTTTTTCATATTTGAAAAGTTATAGCGTGATTCAAATTATATTTAACGAACAAATGCAGCAGTAATGACATAAAAATTACTGATAAAAATGAAAAAACAAATAAAAAACTTGTATAATTATGCAAAAATGACAAAAATATTCTTGCAGCTGGCACACTGCCTGAAAAAAATTATGAAACGTAAAAAATATGAAATTAATCATGGATCAATAAATTATAATAATTTATATCCGATTATTTTATTTGAAAAATCAACTTTTTTTTTTACAGATGAATAGCTTGGTGTAATTTCAAAAAAGGAGCAATCTGAAATAAGCAGAGGAGATGGCTTGCGAATTTCCGGGTATGCAGAACCGATGACGTTCTGTTCTTTAATCAACCTGCAGAGGGGTGATGGTGCGCGATTAGGCGAAGGGTAGCAGCAAGTGGCGGATTGATGGTGCGAAGGCCTACGGGTGGAAGTGAGGTATGTACATGCAATATACATACAGTGCACCCACACAGCGATGGAAATAGGTGGGGTGTCGAGGCGCGGAGAAGGTAAAAATGCCTGCAGAAAGAATAGGGGGAAGGGATGAAGTGAGAGGTCTCCGACGTGGCTGCGGCGACCCCAGGGCCGTATCGACCACCCCTTAGACCACCTCGTTCCCTCTCCATTCGCTGCATATACATAAATCTGGGCTTCGTCGGCGACTTTTTACGGGATATCGTCGAGCAAAACAAATCCAACGAATTAATAAAACGTTAAATCGGTGTTGAAACGTGATTTTCGTCGAATTTTCTAAAACGGCGAATATTTGCCGTTGGATGTGCGAGCACAGTTGATCGAATTTCATTTTGGCGTTCGATTAAATGCGAATGAAAGAGAGTTGGTGGAAGCAACAAGAAAATGGAAAAAACAACGCACAAAGCGCCTGAGGGGTGGGACGCGAATGTGCCGGAGAATAACGAGAAGCTGAGTTTAGCGAGTGTGAGAGAGACACTAAAAGACGAATGATAATGTTTGGGGCGATGCACGCTGGGTGGCGACAGTGGCCATTCCAAGCACGGCGGGAGTAGCACAACCCAGACAGCGGAGGTATACGAGGAAGGAAAACCTACAACCAGAACCCCAACCTCATCAATCAATACTTAGGGTTCAAGGGCATCGCCCGAACAATTATCCGGGATTAATTGACGGATGGAAGGGAGATGCGAGACTTTTGCAATTTATTTATCAATTATACTATTTATTCTCTATCGCAAAAAAAAAAAAAAAAAAAACAATTTTTGAAATTTAAACCGAAAAATATTTATAAAACGATTATAGATATTTTTTTATTCTAATTAAATTATGCATAAAAATTTTAATAAAAAAAAATCCACGTTTATTCTAACTGAGAAATTTTGATTAAAATTTTTTTTATGGACGAAAAATGTTTTTTAATCTGAAATTTCCACGCAATAGATACGTGCAAAGCCACTACAGCACGGCCGATTAATCTACTGTGCTCCTCTAAGAAAATATATAACCAAAGATTAAGGAAAAAGTCTAGCGAGTAGAGCAAGAATTCAACAGGTGCAAATCCAGGGTTATATCGCGAATCTAATGGGCATAAGAACGAGAGACAGAGTCGACAAGTGTCGTATAGAGAAAAAGAAAAAAAGAGGGTTAAAGGGTGATCCTCGTTCGCCTTACTCCTCTTTTTCCCCCCACGAGTTGACTTGCACTATACAGACAGTAAGAAAAAGGTCGCAAGGAGCGGGTGGATTTACTTGGGTGTTACGAATACGATGTCATAACGGAATTGATAATATAACGGGCGCAAGCGTCTCTCTCTACACTCTCTCGTGATCTCCACGCAACGTTCTTACTGAATGGCGACCACGTGCTGAATACAGAAGAGGGTGGGGAGAGAGAGACGTCTTCGTGGAGAACGATTGAAGAAGAAGACACGGAAAACCACTGTGAAGGGTTGAATGAAACTATGTAGATTACCCGAGAGCACATGAAAAAGTAGTCGCATCGGCAGAGTCGAGAGCGTTGTGCCACCAACGACCCTCCACCACAAATAAAATTAGAAAACAAAAAATTTTAACAAGAAAATTTTTTCTTACACCCGACACAAAAATTTCTTTTCACCCAACAAATAAATGGTAATGTAAAAAAAAAATAATTTCAAAGATGAAATTAAGCTAAAAAATAAATATAAAAAACAATCGTATAGGAATAAATCAGTAAAATGATGGAAAAATTCTGGTTTTTTTTTTTAATTTAAAAAGCTCGCGTTTACCTCGGTTTGTTTTACTTCTATGATAATTTAGGCCTCCCCGACAATCACTAATGAAAGTATGGGGGGAAAATACAAGAATGTTTACGAACGTGTACAAGAAAAGGGAGTTGATAATATGCCCGACACCACTTCCCCAGACAAGACGTTTTTTGAGAACTCTCAGAGTCATTTCTCGTTACTACTCTGGTCACCAGACAGAGGGCATATAGTACCTCCCCACTCCTAGTCATCGCGATATCACGCCTCTGCATCCCTTAATTTAGCCTGCACATTTAATCAAGCTTTATAAAAAAAAAACTCAAATTTTTTTCATCTACCCCGAAATATTTCCCAAAACAATTTCTTAATACAGAAAAAAAAACAAACAAACAATTTCCCACATCATGCAGACTACCCATAGAAGTCGTATCAAAAGTGTAAAAAAAAAAGCTGACATGTACAGTGGACACTCACCTTTGTCACTTGCGATGAGTATATAATGGACAATGATTAAAACAAAAACACAAAGCACGAGAACATTGAGAAATGGGGATGAGGAAGTAAGGGAAGTGTAAGAGAGAGGAGGGGGTAGAAACGAAGGAAAAGGGTAGTGTTTCGAAGAAGAAGTAGAGCGGAGACAAGGAAAAGAGGAAGGTACACGCGCATGAAACTCTCGCTGGTCGCGGCAGTGGGCGATACTCGAGAGCGAAGAAAGCGTGGCTGAGCGTGGCGTCGCGTACTCGGCGAAAAATGGGAGAGAGATAAAAGGATAAAAGTATGCAGTGAGTGAATAAAACAATATACAGCAGTTGAAGCAGCGTCGCGACGCACACGTGCGCCAACAGTTTCCACACACACACACACACACGCACACAACACAAAGTACGCTTGCAAAGATAAACTGGTGCTGGATATAGAGAAGCAAGAGACACACTGTTGAGAACCGTTAGCGACAAAGGAGCCTTGGCTTTAGAGGATAATTCTTGGCGGGGCCCGCACTCCTCCGTGGCGAAGCCCAATGAAAGTGAAATGGCATTCGGAGGCTCACTGGCATCGGTAGAGGACGCCAAGCGGCGGCGTCGGAGAGCGCCAGAGGAGGAGAAAGAGGTGCACACACCGAGAGAAGGACGTGGGGTAGAGGTGGAGGAGGAGGAGGGACGGGCGCACGACGACGACTACGAGATGGAGCAGGCCGCGAAATTCGCCGCCGACAAGGACAGAGACAATGTGCAAGACAGAAAGCAAGAGATTCCCTGTGCGAGAAGGAAACTACACACCAGGGGTGCGTGTTTTCAGCGCGATAGAGTGCGAGCAAGCGCTGTGTGACTCTCGTCTGTGAGAGGCAGACCCACTTGCCGCGCGGCGCGCAACGAGCACCGAGGGGGCCACTATTGGTGGACGAGGCGCGGTCGCTCGCCCAGGGGAAGGGGCGCGACAAAGACAAATGCTGACCGTGAGGCGCGAGACGAGGCCAGGGTGATGCGGGGATACGCGGGCGACACACACACACACACACACAGGAGAGGGAGCAGGCCCGCCAAGTCAAAAGCTACCTATGCGGGCGACAGAGAGAATCGATCTATCGGAACGTGGATAATCTCTACTCCAAGAGAGCATGCCAAAGAGGCTCAATCTCGTTTCGACCCGTCTGCCTGCGTGCATCACATGGTTATTTCATATTTCTACCAACAAATGTCTATACCTCCAGAAAATCTACTAAATTTCTTTGCCCTTGGACATTTTTTCGAAACTTTTTCCGTTATTAAAAAATTTGATTTTACCGGTTAGGTAGGGGTGCGGTCGGTAAGGCAGGCGCGGGAGCGAAGGTGAAGGACGATGGCGGCGGGAGGAAGGAGGGAGAAAAAAAAGACTTGGCGAGTAAGTGTGCACAGGCCAAACCGCGCGCCGAGCGAAATACGCATACATACACAGAGAAATCGCTGTGGGAGATTATACCTCGTGCAACGGCGACGCGAGGAGCCCACAAAAATTTGGTCGTCGTGCGAGTGAGAAACAGATCGAAGGAGAGGGTCAAACCGCCGTCGCGGCTGCTGCAGAGTTTGCGCAGACAAAGGGAATCTGCGGCTCCAGTCGCACATACACACGCTCATGGCAGTGGACCTCTTGTGCGCACGCATGTGTTGGGCGCACACGCACACGTTTACACGCGCGCTTGCAGAAACCACGCGGTACAGTCACGAGTGGAAGTTTCAAATTTTTCAGCCAAATGGGAGAAGGGAAGACGAGCAATAGCACATTGATAATGGGGAAAAAAACGCCATTGATTTTTCCACATAAATTCAATACAACGCAGTGCCGCCCCCTCCGTCAAATATTACTATTTTTTTGTCTGTAGACATTTAATTACTATTTGAATACTGGAATCGATCAATTTTCAATTTGTAAACTGGAAAAAGAAAAATTGATGAAAGATTAAAAAATAATAATCATGGAGAATAATCGCAGAATCGAGTGTACAGTCTCTGTAGCAAATATTAATTATTCCATCTGAGGATTCAGCATTGTTCGGCAATGTATATGAGCACCACTAATGCATATTCAACGTGGCGTCCCTGGGGAAACGCAAATTCTAAGGGAGACTTTATAAAATGCCTATATTATTCACTGGCTTGAGAAAGAAATCCAAATTTACATTGGGCGAGCTAGTTAATTTTCTCATTCTAGAAGCGAAATATGTATAAACTTTTCTTCCTTTTCACATATATAACTTTTGCTGGCGCGATATATTCATTCGTGCCAACATATAGAGTTTACAGTGTATAAGAAGAGTTCAAGGTCCCTGGAACGGTATATCCTCAACGTGTTTTATACGTTTTACTCTCTACTCGCGCCTCTCGCTCGTGATGACACAAAGAAGAGGTGAAGGAAGAAGACGCGAGTATAGAGAGAAATACATACATAGGTATATTGGTGAGCATGCACGCAAGTGTAGAACAGTTTAGTTCCTGGTCAGGTGTCCGAGTTTCTCTGGCGAGAAAAGGATCTCTGCAACCGGGTCAACGAGAAAGCATTATCCTTATTCTCTACTATGCCGTGCTCCTTCGCGTGTGTCGTGGAAGGAAAGCATCCATAATAATAATGTGGCTTCCCGTATTTACAGCTCGAGTGAAGAGTATTCTACGACAAAAAATCGCGAAAACTCCCCTGTAAACTGTTAAAAAAAATTTTTTCCCCCTAAATATATATAAATATAAAATCATTCAAATCAAGATTAAAATTTTTAACATTTAAAAATGAAATATTTTCATTTTTTTTTTTTTTTTTTAATGAAAATAATGCCTGTAAAAGATTTGATTTTTTTCAATTTATGTGTAAAACATTTTAGCGGAAAATGGATAGAAACAGCGAATTTTGCACAAAGCTTATATATGTATCGCGGACAGAAAGGCGAATCTTTCTCATATGTGTTGATGCAACAGTTACCGCCTTTTGCGTGCACACACTTGGCCGTTCAAGGTCAGACCTTGAAGCACGTGATGTGTTTCAATAGACTGGCTTTGTATTCGGCACACAGGATAGCTTGGATTTGTATTTTTTTCCCCCCTTTACTCCTCTCGCATATTCGTGATTTGAGATGAATATTTTTCACGTCTTTTTGCATTTTTTTAAGATTTTTAATTCTCATCGTGTATGGACACGAAGATAAAAAAATAATATTCTCATCAATAGCACTCTGATTGATATCTGTCATCCATTTGCAATACATGTACGTTAGTGAACAAATTTTAAATTGGTCATCTTGTGAGATATCGTAAATTAATTATACATATGACGTGAATATGCCCATAATTCTTAATACCAAGTTAAATTCGTGAAATATTTATGACTATCCATGTTAGGGTGGTATGTAAATATTACTGTACCATGGAATATGATTTTTGATGGCAATTTGCTGGAGAAATAGTACATTGTTCATGCGGGAGCAAAAAATGCCATTTACTCCCGCTATGACGAAAAATAGTATATGTTTACCTCGGGATGCAAAAGAGGTTGTTTTGACCGTGAATTCCTGTAGTAAACTTTTCACGGTCGAAATGACCTCTTTTGCTCCCTTGGTGAACAATGTACTATTTCGTTGTAGCGGGAGCAAAAACCCCATTTACTCTCGCTATGACGAAAAAAAATTTTTAATGAACGAAAAAAAAATGAGATTTGTTTCTCTATAGGAAGGTAAAAATGACAGAGTAGACGCGGAAAATTTTTTCAATATACTCGTTTTATTTCGATCAACCAACGACTCTTGGGTGGGTGATACCTTATCGGGACCCATCGCTATTTTTGTATATACATGTTATCTGTCGTCCGCACAGAGTGCTGGTACTTTTCTAAACCCCTCCAAAAAAATACCTCTATTTTTCCTCACTTTTCAAATGGACTAATATTTACTTTTCTAAAAACGTATCCTCATTCTCATGACAAAAATAAATAATAATTCTTTCCACACAGGCAGTAAAAGCAAATAATTTTTTAAAAACACCAGGAATATACAATTTTTTAATAATTAGCTGTGTGACGTTGAAAAAATTATTAAAAAAATTGTATAAAAGAGTTTTTTGATCATCCACAATGAGAATTCGGCTTAAAAAATTTTTTACGTCCTATTATTGATCAACGTTCCCTGTTTTACTTGTATACGGTGATAAATCAAGTGTTGACGTATGTATTTTATCATACTAATATAAAATTATCAACAAGCTACTAAAAAGACAGTGAAAAAAAAAAAAAAAAAATTTATCTGAGCCCTGATCGTTCGTTGGTTTGACGATTTCTGGTTCTCATATCAGAAATGGAAATAAATATAAAGATTGTTACTAGATTAAATAAAAGTATTTTTCCAAATGTCCGCCATATGTGTGGATTAATTTAAAACTCAAATAAAGCATCGATACGTGGATGAAAATCTTTATAAAATTTCAAGAAATATTTTAATTTAGTACAACTATAGGTGATTAATTTAAAAACATAAATTTCATAATTCTAAACACCAACGTCGATCGGTTGCGTAATTTAATTACCGTGAGTAGGATCACTGCGTGCGCGCGACGATTCGTCTTCCTCTGATGCGCGCAAATCAGGAGAGGAAAGGTCGTCGACTCGATTTTCTCTGAATGATAAGTCGCGAAGCGTCAACGAAAATACATATTCCCCCATATAATACTCTCTGGCAGTATAGTTTGGCCATGAGTAACCGAGGGATTTGAGAGCCACTGGGATTGTACCAGCAAACCCGCGCAGAGTAGCCTGATTGCCGAACAATGTGTTTTAACGAGATGGGGGTCGAAGACTGTCCCTTTTATTGATTTCAGCGAGTGCGGAAGTCGCCACGAGAGACAGTTTATTGCACGTGTGCAGTTATAGTATTTAAAATTCACAAATTTCATCAAATTCCCAGCCGAGTTTTCCCCCAACTACCAAAAAATCATCATTTCTCTCGCAACAGCTCGAGCCAAGAAATGGCGGGAAATAGTTATTATCTACAGTCATTCGACACAATTTTCCATCAATAAAAAAAACCACAAATATCTGCGTAAAAATAATACCACGGACATTACAACCTATGGAATGTCATCAGTGAATTTGTGTGTGTGTGAGTGTACACTTTGGTTTAATGGGCAAAGCGTGGCTAACCTCCACAAAACTAAATTTATCATTTTGACGAATAGCTCAGTAAATTTACAAAAATTTCAATTACCTCTTTCTGGATAAGAATCTTTACCCAACGCGTGAAGTAGCTTGAAAATCAAATGGCAAGTACTCGAAATGCAAGGAAGACAATTTTCACTGTGTGACCACCGAATTATTTACAAGAAAAAAACTGAGAGCAAGAATCCTGTAGATAAAGATGAATGTGGCGCGCGAAGTGCACGACATCTGGTTGCTATATCCAGCATTATCAATATTTTTCATGAACAGTAGAACTATATACATGTTTTTTACATTTCAACACACCTGCCATCTAGTTTACAGCTGATAATAGCGGTAAATTTATCAAGAGCGAATTTGAACGCGCGCGAGTTCTACTTTATCGACTGCCGCGGATAATTTTATCGAGGATAAAATTGGATTGCGTCTATTGAAGACTATGCATTGAATGTACATGCGCGTTGAAAATACTTGCGGAGCAAAGTGAAACATCGAGAGAGCGTGACGTGTGTGAGAAAAGCAAAGAAAAAGGATTTCATATTATAGATATGGTAGATATGGACGCGTGAGCTCGATTTCTCTCACCTGCAGTTCCGCTTGTGACACGTCGATCTCGCCCTTGTATACAAATTCAATAATAAATTTCAGGTCGTTGAAACACACATCCTGTGGCATTATAATTGTTGGGTGATTGCACGGGTTGGAGAGAAGGAGCTTTTTGAAGTATGAACTGCAGGCCGACAGCACAACCTATACGGAAAATACATGAATAAGTATATTTAATGTTGCAAGAAGATATCTTAAACCTACTGATAAGCTACTTAATCAATTTTTTTGACACATATTCTCGCGAAGGAAAATTCACGCTCACCTTATGCGCTTTTAATGACGCCTCATTGCACGCCAGGGTGACATCCACAAATGCCTCTGTCTCCAACAGCTGATGAAATACAGATGTCATGTTGGACTGATAATTGTTCCAGCGCAGGCAGTAGTGCTGCCCTGCCATCCCTCCGCTGAAACCACAATACAATTTAATATTTTTAATTATTCAATCAGCAAATTTTCCACCAGTAGCCTCAAACCTGTAGTATGCACCCCAGTTATGTGTAGAGTCCATAAACTATATACTGTTTAAAACCCGACAAGTCGATAATGTAGAGAACGTGAATCAACAGGGGAGCGTTATAGGATTTTTTTCAAATGTCAATGGGTCGATATTTACATGAAAATCGTGGTAATTTTTACTATTTACTCTGTTGAATATGTTTTTTTTTGTTTGTGTAAGTTGGGGATTTATATTCTAGGTGAAAAAAAAAAAAAATTGTTAAAAGAGAAGCACGACACGTTCACCTGTATTTTTTGACGGATATAAACTCGGGCGTTGGTTTGTATGTGATATTCACCTGTTCTGGAAACAGACTTTTATCTGTCTCTATCTATGCGACTCTTTATACCGGCTATTCGCGTTATCTGCCCATAGGCATACGGATGTTTATCAGGTACTTAGATGTTTCGTGATAACGGATACTCTAAGCCTCTATCCTTTTAGTATTTTCTTTCTTTAGTATTTTCATTATTGTGCTTTTGTCGTCGCAATATTTTGTTTATTATACCGATTTTATTTATATAACTGGAATATTTATATCTGCCACCTTTTGCTCGATCTTTCTCACCGTTCACTCCTTTTACTTGATTAATACACTGATGCGGAGAGTTTGCGAAATTTTTTCTCCCATTTTACCATCTTCAAGGTCTTTATTATGAATTAAATAATTTCGTTTATAAATAAAAGGTTAAAGATATCGAAATGTTTTTCAAGTGAAACTTTAGCAGTATGCAAATTGAAGTTTGCACCTCATTATTATATTTTTCAAGGTTATGTAACCTTCAAACAAGTTGTCTTTTTAATAAATAAAGATTTAAACAAATTTTCATTGAAAATTTCTGGTCTTAAATTATTTTGACGCTATTTTTTGCAATGACGTAAAATCTGATAAAATTCCTAGTTGATAGATGATATTTTATTTTCTCAAATTAATGTATAATTTTGTTTGCATTTCTATACCACGTTATCGTTCATTAAGATTTGTTAATCGCGATTATACAATGGAAAAGTTGAAACTCCACATGTGGCGGCAGTATAAAATATGTTAGAATTCCATATATGTGTATGAGAAAAAAAATTTGAGGATTCTCGCGCAAAAACTGGGTTCTAAAGTTAAGAAAGAATATATATTCAAGTTCAAGGAAGACTTTAATCTCAAATTATATGAGGAAAATCTATTGAGATTGAGTCTGTCGGTTGATTTTCATGAGCATTGAGCGAGAGTTCTGAGCCTATATACAGTCTTACAATCGATAAGCGCAAGAACTCTTGATAATTTGTGAATTTCTCGAGTACTTCAATAAAGAACCCTACAAAATTTTTAACGCAATATCATAAGCAAAAATGACAATTTTTTTAATTTAATTTTTACAAACTGAAAAAATGTAAATTAATTTTTTCCCAGGTTAAATTGATGCGAATTTAACAATAATCTACTTTGACAGCTTCTCGAGCTCAACGAGCCACTCACGTGTAGGTTGAATTCAATAGGTCTTGAAGTTTCAGTTACAATGGAGGTGGGGGCTTCGATGCATGAGTCACATTCATAACAGAGTGATAAGAATTTACTGTTTATAAGCTCCCTAAAGACCCCAGACAATTTGTCCACGCCAGCAGAGAGAGAAAAATTGTATTTTTCCTATTTTCAATAAAAAAAAATCCACTGTCGAGACAAGAATATGTAAGGGAATAAAAAAAAAAGATAGGTTGGAGTTTCTCTCCTAACTGCGACGCAAATATAACCCCTGGGGATCCCAGAAATAGAGAGGGAGTGTGTGATGCGCAGTATGTACGTCCACATATTGAAATTATATCTTTATACATACAAACTGTACACGTATATGTGTCTGAGATGTCTGTGACGTTCAAGGTCGCGGTAAAAACAGGGTAAATTAATGGAAAAAGTGACAAATTATACAATGAATAATATTATACAGTACATACTCCAGAAATAAATCTAAAAAGTCTTATTAGACAGACAGAATTATAGGTCAGCTAAGCTAGTATTCCAGTAATTCCCCACTTTTCAAACTTCAAGCGAAAAGAAAATTTTTTTCAAGTATAATTTTCGACGTTTTTGGGACTTGAATATTTAAATTAAAGTTAACAGAGTGAAAATTTCGACTATAGAGTGCATGCAAACATGTTCATATAGTCTAGATGGTATGGAGAAAGGGTGGAAATGGGTTTCTCTCGTGTGTGAGAGGGTGTACACTGTACACTGCTAAAAAGGGAGAATATACGCGAGCAGGCGAGGATAAGAGGAACTCTCTTTGTGTTGGGGATGAAACGAAGGGATGAAAGCATAGAATGAAAAACCTAGGGACAGATGGCCGTTACGGACAATGAGAAACTTGAGAGATAAGGGGAAATGTAATCTTAAAGTATATGTATATGAACGAAAAAGTGAAAATGGAAATTTTTCCCCTATAAAACGATAAAAATTGATGCATAAGAATGAATAACTGCAAAAAATCTAAATAAACTCTCTAAAAATAAAATTACAAAAAATTACTTCATAAACACATAAAAAAAAAAATTGTAGCTTATAAAAAACAACTCTTAAAATAATTCTATAATCATTATATCGATTTTCCATTTCACTTGGGCGCCGATACTTTCAGTGGAGATTGTTGAAAACGAGAAAAACTCACACACAGACGTCTCCTCGCAGGAGAAACGTACAAGGAGGAAAAAAATCATCCTTTCGTAGACCCTGAGCGGTAGAGAGACAGTATATACAGTGCACACGAAAAGGATGAAAGAAAGAGCAGTAACATAAAGACGAAGAAAAGCGATAGGAAAAAAAGGAAAACGACGAAGAGTCAAAAGAAAATTGCCTGCCATTCCAACAGTGCTGGACAGAAACAGACCATCTTGTCTTGTGATTTAGCATCTCATGACACGCGCGTCTTTGGGGAGAAAAACTGCGCGTACATAGGGGTAAGAAAAGAAAATATCCAGGGGCATTCGGATAAATAACGGTAAATATCAAAGGATAGAATGGGGCAGAGGGGTTTAGCAGTCGCTATAGACGCATAAGCGTGATATGTAGTTCAAGTAAAAGGAAGGGAGCGAAAAATCGAAGAGAGCCGAAGAAGGAGAAGTTGCGGAGCGACGCGAAGTAGCAGGAGGGAAATCGAGGGAAAGAACAGTCCAAGCGGAGTTGAGGCAAAGATGGTGAGAGGCGGCGAGACGAGCGGGAGGTGAAAAGAGAAAATGACAAAGACAAGAAAGGAAAGAGAGAGCTAGTGTAATCTTTTCCCTTACAATTTTTCTCATCGAGCCATCTTCAACTGTCAA
The DNA here is from genome assembly GCA_002156465.1 of Macrocentrus cingulum. NCBI lineage: Eukaryota > Metazoa > Arthropoda > Insecta > Hymenoptera > Braconidae > Macrocentrus > Macrocentrus cingulum. The sequence continues at coordinate 17,436 of MVJL01003837.1, forward strand.
CCGCATCTTGCTGATGCCTTTAACAACTAATAATAAGTCTATTACAACAATGATTCACCTGCTACAATGTCTTTTGCCATTAAATATCGATTGAGCCTACTCCGTCCACGTCTTTGTCTGCTTGCGCTCGTAAATATCCCTCGTGACCATTAGGGAAAATTAAATACAAAAAGTATTACTCTTATATAGGAAGAAATAAAGATAGGAGCACGTCCGTTCACGTTGAGGAATGGACGTGAAGCGAGTGAGTGAGCAAGGCCGAGAGAAGGAACAGTAAAATTATGGAGAATGTGTATAGCGGCATCAGGGTGGCCTAGATTCACGACAAGACCTGCTTTCTAGGCAGCATTTCTCTTTATCACTGCGAAACAACACTCACTATGTACTGTATGTAGCCTTTGAAAATAGCACCACATCTTTCTGCAGCAATAGTACCTGTATACTACTCCCAAAATGGATCAATGGATATATTTTTCACCGTGAGAATGTCTCATGCTCCTTTTCTTCAATTAATTATTCAGAATTTTTAACATTTCATTGCACCAATTTTCCTCTAGTACTGTAGGTAATGATTTTATCCAACAATCATATATCTGGATTCGCGTTTAGCTGAGAATAGAAGTGTCGTGTGACAAAGTGAAATTAGAAAAAAAAAAGAGTAGTAATCATAATGAATTTTTTCCGGTTTTTCAATGCATTTGTATCTTTGTGTATATAGTTTATATGACTGTGCTTTCATAAATATGAATAATTTGACCTCGCGTTGCAACGAGATAACTGAAGGACGAATGATAATCGTGGAGGAAGAGTCGATTACCTCAAGAAACGCAAGAAGAGATGACGTAAGATCCCGTTAAAGCAATGGAACTCATATACCGCGTGTTAGCCCTGAGTCAATGGTGTTTTATTTGACAAAAACATGCACGTGATTCGCACGCCAGTTTACGTTGTTTAAAATTGTGGATAACTGTTGTATATTCATTATTAACCCAAGGGCCGTGTTGTAAATAGAGATGGCAGTGAATAAATAATTGATTTGACCGATTAGCGTGGTTTAACGATGCTGTGTGAGGACAAGAGTGAGGGAAGTATAATTTGAATCTCGCGCGTTGACTATTGTGTGCCTATACCTCACCAAAACAAATCCACGTTCGTCGTATGATTTGTAAACCAGTCTGTGTTGTATTGTTTTTCTACGAGCCTTTTTCTTTTTACATTTTACTCACAAACAATTATATGATTAAAGAAAAATTATTTTCGTACCTTACCATGGCTCACGTGACAAATCAACTTGAATAGTGCATGTAGTTGCAATTGAAAATGTTAAAAAAAAGGGCTTATCACAAGCCTAATGATTAAAACAATATTTTTCCTTTGTCACTGATAAAATTGTCTTCTTGATGTGTGACTTTTTCCTCAAACCTGTCACTGCCGTCAATTGTCACACATATATTTTGACCTTTAGAATTTACGTTGGCACACAAGTAACAATATTCACTGAACGATGACGTATTTGAGGGAATTACTCGACATTTGCTGTACCTTTTGGGTACAATTCAATACACATTGATGTTTGAGACGCCAGTCAAATATGTTGTACACAGTGTTTCGCGAGTGCCGCGATTGCTCTTTGCGTGTATGTACCTAGCAGTGCAACCGACGGTGGCGCAAAGCGATTAAGCGATTTTGTTGTGGACCCCGATTCTCTTCCGTGGCTCTCTCTTCTCGGCTTTCCACTTCTCCCGCGCTCCTTTCGCCTCTCCCGCCGGTTGCGATACGGCGGTGAACGTACGTCTGAACGGAAACCCACGCCTTGTCCCACTGGCGGAACCGGCGCGCGAGCTCGCAACCATAATTTCTAGATTCTGCACTGCGCCGATGAAAAAAACTAGACTCTATACACTGTCTTTCATTCTGCAGCTGTTGTTATTTGTCGTTTTATGGTTTTCTATTTTTAGTTGACGAAAAATTCAATTTTTTCTACTTGTAGTTTTGTAAATGTGAAAATATTTATTTCACACTTGAAAATACCGCTGAGGAAGACGATTCTGATTCGTCCAGAGCTTAGTGGAGAAAATGCGAGAAAATAAAAAATAAGAACAGGGTTCTTGATATGCAGGGTCCGTCACTGAGCTATTTTCTATAGAATTCTCCCACTGCCTGCTCTATGCGGCGCACAAGTCGAAATATTGCCTTCTGCGTCGCGTCTCCCTACCAGCCTGCTCAACTTTCCTTCGTCTCTCCCGGCTATTGTATGGCTGTGGTTGTCCAGGCTTTCGTCGATCGTTACCACGTAGCTGCACAGCCATAGTAAAAGATTTCTGGGATAGTGCACGCTCAGGCGTCGCGATAGCATAGTTTTTTCTTAATATTTTACGTTTGTGATATTCTAACTGTGCCAACAAGGTGAGTAAATCATCTCATGTCATTTTCATCATGCTCATTATTATCTAGTTTGTGATATTTCGATAAACGTGTGGGAAATGTGCTTGGTGACGCGGCGTCTCGCGCTTCGACCCGGTTTGGGAATTTTCCCGATTAGTGTTCGACTCGTAGTAATTTTTTTTTTTTTTTCGCGTTTAAAAAAATTTTCTGTCACATTATGGTTATTTATCCGGCTATTAAATCGCATTTATCGAGCTAAATGTGATGCAATCGTTTTTCCGCGCCTTTTCTCACATTTTTCGCCATTTTGATTCCGCGAGGTCGACTAGTCCGCCATTATTATACGGTTACCGTTGTGCGAATAGATGTGTGTGATTTTTTTTTGTGGTGTAAATTTTTCCAACTTTTTTTTTTTTAACGTGCTTCAAATTTAACATTTCAAAGCATGCAAATATTATCTACGTGTGTATTTCATCGTTGAATTAAAAAAAAAAAATTATTTTATTACCTTGTGGAAAATTTATTAATATAATTATTTGAACGCGTGGTATTTTTTTTAAATTTTATTTAAATATTTTTTTTTTCTGAAAAATTTTACCTGTACACGCTATTAATTTTTTTTAAAGGCTCTATTTGAATGCGTAAAAAAAATTCACTTGGAAATTAATTAATTCATTGACTATGAATAGTTTTTCGTCGTGAATTTTCGTTGCCTCTCGCCCTCTTCCGGGGACTTTTACGTGTGCGCTTGCGCGGGTATTGGCAGTGTTCGTGTACGGGTGCCAACGATGCTTGAAACGCCAGTGGTGGGAACGCGCTACACGAAACGAACGCCATTGTCGTGAAGGGCAGCGCACGAAGCGCACACCACATCGTGTTGGGAATTCTTAGGGTGTTTCTGAGTTTCGCGTTTACCCTTCCTCTGTGATATTAGATTCTGCTTTTTATACTTGGAGATTGGTGAGTTTTTATTAATACAAATTAATACAAATTAATCATTTCGTTTTATCGTTTGATCAAATATTCGAGGGCATTTCGGCGTTGTCGAATCAATGCTGGAAAAACAGCCTCCCTCCTTGTGCAACGCGTCGTCTGTAAATTCCGTTGATGCCGTGGAACTTTTATGCTCTTTTATGCCTCGATCTCGTGTGTGAATATTACGTCGTAAAATATAAATTTATTTGAGTTTACGACGTGTATGTTTTTTTCTCAGTTGTCGCGTTCGAGATTTTCATTTGAGTTTTCGCCATTTTGTCCGGACACGACCCTGTTGTCGGCCATGTTGAGTGCCCCCGTTGTCGCGGTTTCCAGGGGGGATTCAACGGGGAAATGGAGGGGATCTAGCATACAATCGTTTGAACGTTTGGTCTACATATATATATTTTTTTTTTCGCTCAGCTAAATTAAAATATCTGTCAATACATTAACGTAATTTTCCAGCGTTTTATCTCGACACATCTGCTGGGATGAATTCATAAATTATATTGCCCTTTTAATATGATTGTTTCGCACGGCATGATAATATCAATAGATTATGCAACCGGTGCACATGCAAACATTTAATGACGGCGTCGTGTTTTATATACATTTGTAATGTTTATTTTTTTTTTCTCTGGCCGGTCATATTCATTTGTGTATTTTCAATCAATATTATCTGGACGAGTGCTGCGATTGCGCAAATATCCTTTTCGCTCAATCGATTTTTAATTTATCAATTGTTTATATTGGGGAATTTATTTATTTGTGAAATTTTTTTTTTTTTTTGACAATTTTATTCGGCTTAATTTGAATTTCATGCGATTTTTTTTTCATCGTTTTTTCGATTTGAACTTATTTTTGATGGTGTTAAACTGGCTTACGAACATATTCGAGGACCATTCTTGGTAGAGACGGCAGTTGTTCGTGTTTGGGGAGTGCGCAAGTAACCAACGCGCAGATGTCGCTCGATGTTTCCATGTCGCGCATGCGCTATGTTTGCGCGTTCTTCTTCCACATCGTCCCCACCATTATTCGTTACCGTTAGGACGATACGCACAAAGGAAAAGACCAGATCACCCGGACGCGCTTGCATCATACAGCCATTTTGGAAGCTTAGACTTATCGTTGCCGAGCTTTTACTCACGTTGCGTTGCCAAGCACCCAATACACTACCTTTAGAGTCGAGTTATATTAAAAAAAGTTGATAATTATACATTAAAAAGTTGTTGACAAATTAATGGATTATTTTGGAAATATTGTTGGCCCACATTCCATCGAAAGAAGATAACATTTTTGTGCCAAAAACGAAATAATGTATTTTCTTTTTCTTCACTTTGTTATTGTGTATTATTGAATACTACAATTTTTATTGTCATTTGCTTTAGAAACCCGAGAACGTGAGAAAAATGGAAGACGACCAGCAGTTCTGCCTGAGGTGGAACAATCATCAAACTACTCTTATCCAAAACTTCGACACACTCCTCGAAAGTGGTACATTGGTCGACTGCACCCTGGCGGCGGAGGGGAAATACCTAAAGGCCCACAAAGTTGTCCTCTCCGCATGTAGTCCTTACTTTGAGGTAAGCAATTCACAAATAATTTTTTTTAATAGTTCAGAATTTTGCTAAAAAAATTTAGCTGATGTCATTGATGAGCGGGAGAAAGTCATGGGTCGATAAGAGCTAGCAGCGAACATTTTATAAGCCGGCAGTGAGAGTTAGATCAATACCAAGTAAAGAGAAAGAACTCGATGTTGAAACAAAATGGCCGACTGGGTAGAACAGGCTGAGGGCGAGTGGGGAGTCAACCCGAATCCCCTCTTGGTGGGCTACCCCTGATCAATACAGGAAAACCAAGATGGCTGAAGTTTGTAGGGCAGCAAATGCTCTCTCCCTGTTGAATCCATATATATTGCTCTCTCCAACCATCAATGAATAATTTTTAATCGTGAAAGAAATTTTTAAATTCACTAAAAGAATTTTTTTTTTGTTTGATATATTAATTTCTTTGATTGTAAATTAATTTTTTGTTGTTGATTTGTTGCAGGGCCTCCTCAGCGAACATTATGACAAGCATCCCGTCTTCATATTGAAAGATGTCAAATTCAAAGAGCTGAAAGCCATGATGGACTACATGTACAGGGGAGAAGTGAATATCTCCCAAGACCAACTGGCGGCTCTGTTGAAGGCGGCCGAGTCCCTCCAAATCAAGGGACTGTCTGAAAGTAAAACGGGTGGCAGCAGCAGCAATGGCAACAAAACTGATTCAAGGCAACAAAAAACAGTCCCACAGCCCACCGCTCCGTCGTTGGACATTCCACACGCGTCTTCCGGTCTTACAATAGAAAAAAATAGTAAAGTTTCGAGACAGAGTTTGGCACAGGCTTCAATACACACTATTAGCGATTTGCCTGAAGATTCGGCCAGTCCTCAATTACCGAAAGGCAACTCCTCCAGGTAAATATTCACTTTTTAATCGATTCCTCATGAAAAAAGCGTTTTAAACTCTTGATATTTCACTTTTATGAATTTCATCAATTAAATTGTGAGTTTTATCAGGATATTTAAGACTAAACATGTTTGTGCTTTCAGGGAAGGCTCACAAAGTCCCACCACAAGGAAAAGAAAGAGATTCAGAAGAAGAAGTGTTGGCGATGACACATCTATGGAAAATCACGAGGCCTCAAACTCCAGTGACATGCCCCAACAACTGGGTGTGCCTGCTCTCGGTGTTGCACCTGTAGCTGATGAGAAATCTCATGGTGATCCTTCGGATTCGCTTGGTAGATCGGCACTCATGCAACAGCTGACGAAACCTGCCGACGAGATGCTACAGGTAAATTAAAAAATACAATTTCCCAAGATAATCTTAATAACCAACGTCTAATAGAAGTTTATTATGTAGTTTTCTTCTTTCGCTCGTTGGTAGAATAAAATTCATGCTATTATCCTGCTGTTTATCTTTGATTATTGATAGATTTCCAGTGCGGAAACGGCATAAGACAGATATAGCTATTTTACTTTATTAAGTTTTTTCGCGATAGACATTCTGAGGTTTATCTTTTCGTTTCTAATTTGTTATTATTAATATTCTAGATGCCAGTAGAAAAACCTGAACCTAACGATACACTGATTGAGCCAAAGTCTGAGTACCTGGAGGACCCTGAAGAGAGTGTGGAAGACTTGACACTTGATGATGACATGAATGACCTCAATGAGATGGAACAAGATAATAACAGAGCTGGGCCGTCCCATGATGCCTCACAGCATTCTGGTGAGTTGAACTTTTATTAGTTTATATTATTATTTATATTAATCTCAATTATACAATTATCAGTCGTCTATTGCGATTATTAGATGATATTTTTTTCATTCGAGTAAAAAAAAAATTTCTAAAAGTAGAAAAGAGTCAAACAAACGAAAAAAAAAAAACATTTATATCTAAAAGTAAAATTGCTTATACATTCACATCTATACATACGCTCGAAAAAAAAGAAAAAAACATATATATACATGCATACATAAATTCATTGATTAAAGTAAATAGTCTATCTTTTCAATCTCATCACTTTTATCAGCCAAAGTCGATAAAGATTTAGGTCATTCGCGAGCACGTAATGCAGTGTAGCACTTTATCTAATAGTTTTCTAAAGAAAATATATGAAAAAATTTTTTCTTTATTCTATAAATTAATTTTTTTAATGTGGGAAGTTGCACTTTAGTTGCATTGGCCAACATTAGAGCTTGGGTTTCCTCGTTGCAGGTGGGGGGGCGGGAACGCGGTCTCGTACAAGAGGTAATTCGGTCGTTGGTGGTGGTGACACAAGCCTCGTTGGCCGTGATGGTACACAATGGGCCTCTCATTTCCTCGATTGTAATAAGAAGGTGCCGAACATGAGACGCCCACGTCCAGACGTTGATGTATCCGCGTTACTCAAATCGTTGGCTAATAAGCAGGGTCGTAAATATAGTTTAGATTCGGTTAAAATGTCACTTGAAGCCATTTTACAGCAGGGAGTTAGTACAACTCAAGCATCTGAGATGTATGGAATTAATCGTTCGACTTTGCAATTTTATTTAAAAAAATTAAATGTCGTTAGAAGACGATGGAAACAACCAAGTACGTTGACACAACCCAGGCAATAATTATCAGCTCATTGTTGACAAATGTATATACAATAATAATTATTCAATGTATTTAGACGCAGTGAAAAAATTAATTTTAAATCACTCGAAATTGATACAATTATTAAATTGAGAAATTGACATAACGCAGTATTACTTTTTTTTTTATCGAATTATAAAATTGTGAAAATGATTTCATTGAATATATCAAATAATATACCTTCGACTACAAAAGTTAAACTTATACAGTAGATAGAAAAAAATATGTATGTATGTATGTATGTATGTATGTAGATATATGATTACACTTGCTAATGTAATAGATCTTTGAAGATTATTTCATCTAATAAATGTTTTTTTTTTATGCACTTTAGTACCGTGATTTTATAAAATTCATTGTACAAGTTTTAAAGATTTTATATATTATTTTTAAATGGTTTTGTTGATTTAATGCAATTGATTACACGTTTCTGGTCATGATTATGCAGGGATTGCTTCGTGGCATGTCGCCGGAGATCGAAGTAACGCTGGCGGTGTCGTTGGATCAGTTGCTGGCGCTCCAGGTGCAACGGACGAGGTCTTCCTAGCTGCTCAGGAGGCTGCACAGGCCCATCGCGACTCTCAAGGTAGGCTCATCCTGGCTATTTACCATTTGCCATTGGCTCCCGTAACAATAGGCATTTATTTATGTTTAAAAGTGTGATTATTTATCGATTTTTCTCATTTTTCATTCAGTTTCGCTCGGCAATTGATCTAAAACTTCATGGACTAAACCAGTCCATGAGCGTGATTTATTTAAATTGTTTTTTTTTTTTATGTTAAATTTAACTTATTTTTTGGCAAGTACTCTTAGTAATGAGTTTATCAATGTTTAAAACAATGTAATCGATAAAATGATTTGACTCATTATTCAAGATGTACTCGGGATAGTAATTTTTTAGAAGCAATGATTTTTCTTCTGTATATTTTTTCAAATTAAATATAACAATTTTTAAATATTCTGACAAAATGCCCTTTGCGCAGGTGAGCCAAGGCTTGTATAATATTTTTTCATTGCTGGACAATGTGGTACAATTAAAAGATCGGTGGTTATTCAAGCGTAGCATGGTCTCTGAGAATTTCCTTTATTTTCGTCAGGGCACGTAGATATATTTTTTAGTTTACACTTGTGTAAATTTCTTTTCTGTTTTTTCTTTTTTTGTTTTTTCGCGTCAAAGCGATGCGAAACAGGACGAAGATAAAAAGGGTTTTTTGTTTTTATATATATTCCAAATTTTATTGCTAAAATTAAATGATAAATCCTTTTTCCTTCCGTTGTCTCGTAACGCGGTGTCGCGACCTCTCTCTCCTAACAACACACAACATCCGTCGTCGTCGTCGTCATTATCCGTGATTTTACTGACCTAATTATTTACGCGAATAGATGAGGAATAGCCGTCGGATTGGATTTTTTTTTTGCAATCAGATGTATGTCGTTGGATATATTGGAAATTTTGCCGATGAAGAATCTCACGCTAGCCAATGATTTAGTCCGCACATTCCCACAAACACTCGTTGGCCTTGGACTCTATCCGAGAGTTTTTAGAGAAACTTCGTTTCTCTATGTATACTATATATATTTGCGTAATTTAGGGTTGTTACAACAAAGAAGATACATGAGAACATCGCGCTTTCTCATCTCTGACATTGCGTGCAAAGGCTTGTGTGTATCATAAACATATTTTAAAAGAAGAGAAATGTAAATGGCGTGAAAAGAAGAGAGTGGAATTCATAAAGAAGAAAAGTTTTCTATAATATAATGACCTAAATTCGTTAGGATTTATGTGAGCGTCGCGCGAGGATGTATAAACCGACGGGATAGAAGAGAAAAAAATTCACAAATACGTTTATTTTTTGCAAAAATCTTGCACCATTGTTATTGTTTAGCACGTCGGGTTTTTTAAAAACTAAGATTGAGGTATTCTGACTAAAGATGACGGGGAAAAAACCTCAATAGAGTGCAAATTCTTCTTGGCAGCTGCGTATAACATGTTTGGATTGCATCTGCCGAACGACACAGCTGTCGTTGGCAGATGCGGTTCCAAAAAATAAAAAAAATCGCGTGTTAATTTCGAGGAAAAACGTTGAAAATTTTTTTTTTTTGCTGAGATTTACGTGGATATTATTTAGGTTGACTGTATGCGACAGTCCAACGTGGGAGAAGGATTATTTCAAGGTAAATACGGAGAGAGAGGACACGACCTCTCTGTCAATGCTAGCGGTCGACTTTTTTTTTTTTTTTAAATGATGTTGAGCATTATTTTGGCGGGAAATTTTTGGACACGAATTGCAATGATTCTTGGGAAGTTTTCACATATACATATACATGCGGTGCACAGTCGCTCGCATTGATGGCGATGGTCGTTTTTTTTCATCATCAGAGACTTGTTACCTTGAATGGAGTGAAATTTCTAAGTCGGATTCGCGGATTTTTCGTGATTGTTCATACAAGAAACAATTATTTACCCTTATATAAATATCATGATTTTATTTAAATAACTTGTGGTGTGCCTTGAACGACCATTTTTTATTTATGTTTAATAATAAATATTTAATTTTTATACTATAGTTGCCGATATTGAACCACGTTGTCTGCAATGCGTAGAATTGATATTTATTTAATTTTCATACATGTTTGTAACATTAGTGACCAATAAAAAAAGAGGATTCCTAATTTGTGTTTCTAGAATTATTTATTAGAAACATAAATTATTTTAGGGATCGTCTTCGTTTGTTGGAATTTGCTCTCATCCTTTCCCCTGAAAGTGTTTTTTTTTTTTCATGTTCCCATGTAAAATGAAGAAAACCACTTTTTGTAGTCATGTTCGTGATTTTATTTTTGTTTTTGTTCATTTTTTTTTTTTTTTCTGTTAGAGTAATATGAAAGAAATACCGCAAAAAAAGGATATATAGAATCATTGAAATAATAATCGTGCGATATTGCAGGAAAATCCTATATGTTCACACAAAATTACGCTTGCACTTATTTATTTATTTATTTTTTTCATTTTTTGGAAATTACAAAAAGTGATAATGGGGTTGTAATAATACAAATCTCACAGTTGGCCTTAATTTCCCTATTTATGTTTAATTACATCTAAATGGGGATTAATTTTTATCTCGTTTTACAATACTCCTTTAAAGCATGTTGGAACTTTGTACATCCGCAAAAAAAAAAAAAAAATTTCACTTCCATTTCCAATCATTTTACCTCGATTTATTATTATTTTTTTATTTAAACTAAAAAGGGGAAAAAAGGTCTTCTGTATGATTTCACAAATTTATGCAATGCTAAACAAGTTACCATGTGTGAGCGCGACAACCCGGTCAAATGATAAAAATATTAATATTTATCATGTCATTATTTTTGGTAATTCGTCTTGCATGATACGCTTTTTTCAGTAGTGTAAATTACATTCTTTACTCGTATATGAAGATGTGCGTGTAAAATATTACTGATTTATTATTCCTAACGAATTTATGTCAAAATAATAATTTTCTTTGACATTAAAAAATTCGTAATCTCAGTTAATTTATTTACATACGCCTATCTTCAAATATTACACATTTATATAACATTTTTTCTGACTAACCCACGTGTACATATTTTGCTTCTTTGTTCGTAATTGCATATACATGAAATGTTTGATTAACCTGATAATTTATAAACATTTGTATACCTACATATATCGTGCATATGTATACATGCTTATGTATATGTATGTAGGATTGAAAAACTGACAATTTATATATATACATATATATATAAATCCCCCCTCCAATTATGGTACATATATCATGTTATTATGTTAGAATTCTGAGATTTTTTTTTTTTTCATTTTTTCTTTATATATATTTATTGAAACTGATTATATGATATTCATATATGTTTGATGAAAAAATTGATAACATTTTTATAGTTCTTACTGTGAATTATGTTGAAATTTTTACGTTTATTTTCATTTAGTGTATTTCATTCTCATATTCATTCATGGTTTGTATACCGTGCTCATGTAATATGTCATGTCAATGTATGTAATAATGGTTTGTTCCGATGTTTTTTTTCTCCCTAGTGTGTTTAGGTAAAGAAGAGATTTTATACTGTCAAGAGGATGGAAAAAATGAGATAGAGAGTTGAGAAAAAAAAGATCATTATTTTTTGACTTTAGTCACAATCGAACGGTTTTTCGACTTGAAACTTGAGTTTAATGATCTTTCGGTGTTTTTCTCGCTCTTTTTTCTCTATTGCCATGAAGAAATGAAGTCAGAAAATGAAGAAAGAAGAAATTTTAATGAATAATATACTAATTTGTATTTTATTCCAACGTTTATTACTGCGCCCGTGCGCATTTTTTGATCGAAAGATCGATTTTCCCGCTTTTTTGTTGTTGTCGGGAACGTATTTTTTATATTCACGTTTTGATTTTGTTCAAGGTTTATGTATTAATAATTTTTTTCTTCCCAGTGATGTAGGTGACATTATTACAACTACATGTTTGAGAAGAATGAAAATTAGGTAATGAGGTAAAAAGATACATCACATTTTTTTTTTGTTTTCATTTATGTTTTCAGGATTTTATGTATATCTTCTTTCTCAGTATTGAGAATAATTTTCTAGGTGAAACGTAATTTTATTTTAATATGTGAATATATTTGTTGGGTATATTAATCATTTTGATTTTTTCTGAGCGAATGAATTTTAGTGTGTCTGATCAACTTTAATATGGTAAAAATGTGTGTAATTGCAATATTTTTTTTATCATGATTTTTCAACAATTTTACAGCTCAAGAAAATTTTCAGCGATTTTTCAAATTCGTTTTGAATTTGTACCAACATAAGAAGATTTCTAATTTTTTATCCGTTTCTTCGAGAGAAGAAAATATTTCTTTTGTATATTTTCAGGATTTTTCACGTGTTTATTTTAATTAAAAACATTTATTTCAAACAGAAAGAAGAAAAAAAAATGAAGAAAAGAAGAGAGAAGATTTTTTTCAACGATGGAATTTTAAGGCTATATTTATTCCTGTGGTTTTATGTACGAAATTGATTAATTTTTCAGGGTTTTCGCTCGAAAGAGTGCATCATTATTTATTTCAGCTAATAATTTTCAGTGATCTACATTGACAAAATGAAGAATTTTTTTTTTACGATTGTCAAATCTGCTAATACAAGCAAACGACTATTTTTCGTTTGATGTTCCGGTTGAGATTTGAGAATCCACGCGGTGTGAATGGAAAATAATGTGCCGCGAAAAAATTCGTTTCAATGACTAAAAAAAATTTATTTTCAGGACAAATAGTTTCATCTTGAAATCAATTGATTTATCTACAAAAATCTTACTTGTTTTTAAACTGCTGACTATTTTAATTTTTGATATTTCAGGAACTTTACAGGTTATTCATCAATGAAAATTTCATTACTCATCGAAAACTGCACTTGAACGCATGTGTATGTTACTGCCATTTTTTTCCCCCACTGCATTCATCGAAAAATCTATTTTCCGCATCTTTAAACGTACCAATTGTACGTCACTTGTTGAATTATTTTTTTTTATTGATTAAAATTAATATTCATAAATTTCCATTACAGGTCAACACTCAAAATTTCATTTTATTTTTTATATTTACTTGATTTTTTAAATTTGCATCTCCGCAGATGCTCGCGGCAATCGGTGTTGGGAATATACGCGTTTTTTCAGATTTTTTTTTCTTTTTTTTTTTCGATTTTTCAACAAGTGAGTGCTTAATAAAAAAAAAGAAGAGATATGATTCAATGATTAAAAGTAATAAAGGTATTTATTGGAAATGTAAGTACTTAATCTTGTGTGTTGTATCGGCGCACAAGGTGACCTTTGATTATTAAAATTTATAAATTAAGTTTTTTTTTTTGCTAGTATAAAATTTTCTATCATTTATGACAAATTTTTCTCCTCAATTCTTTCCTAATTTAATCATGTCCTAATCACTACTTGTTTCACATGTTCCAAATTGTTAGATTGTCAATAATTTAATTTTCAGCTTTATCGTTCATATCCACTCGTGTGTGAATGGTATGAATAAATGAGCTGCTTAATTCTCGAAAATCGTTTTAGGATTTTTCCTCTAAATGCTGCGACACAATGATTGATGTCTTATAAAATTTTTTTCGACCTTAATTCAAGGCGCCTGAATTATCGTCGCAATTAATTTTCATGATACATTTATCACTGATGTCTTAGTATCGAGGTTAATGAATTTTTTTTTTAGGTAGGAAATTATATCCTTTTTTTCACAGTTGTCGATTGTACGAATGCTTGTGACATTTTTGAATGATTGAAACAGTCGTTTTCCGTCACATCGCTCAACAACAGTGAGATGCATCTTCCGCTGTCCCAGAGGTTTTGTCCGTTCTTCAGCAACAACTTGGATGTCACGGCAAACTCAATTACCCAAGGGTTATATCAATACAATCATGGTTTTGAGATCAATTCTATTCTGGTCGTACTCATCTCAGTCGCTGCAGCCATAAAAAACCACGCCATGTATTTACAAGCAACATTCTTCGATTTAACTAATTTTCTTTTTTAACTAAAGATTATATTTGTTCAGAAAAAAGGGTTAACCAACAACAGTTTGTGATGGAGAGCTTCAATTTTTTTTTATATCTACGTAAATAGTCGTCAAATTTTTGTGCAGAATGTGTTCAGCTTATATTCATAATTAACTTTCTTTTAAAAATCATTCAATGAAAGTATGTTAAGAGAAATAGTTTTATATCGTATGTATAGTGTTTTAAAATTGTTCATTTTTCTTATTTTATTTTTGATTGGATGTAAATTTATTAGAAAGGAATATTGTTTAAAAAGTTGATATAACCAGAAATGTATGTGTGAATAGTTTTTTTTTTGTTGAAAATTTTAAATTCGAATTCATTTGTCACGCGTTAAATCAAAATTGAATTAAAATTTTTTTTTTATAATTTTAAAAATGCATTTTTTTTTTCTAATTTAATAAATTTTTCGTTTAATTTACAAAATTCCTATGTAGTTTTTTTTTTTCTACTGCGCATCTGTTTTATTTTGGACTTGATACAAGTTCACGTCTACAATTATTGACACTGGAAATGATGCTGTGGTTATTGAGAAAGTATAAGTAATAAAAATCAATTAAAAAATCAACCTACATTTTTTCTTATTTATGATCCTTGTTCCATTTTCAGATTTCATTGCATGCCGACAGGATAATCAAAAAGATGCAGAGGTATTGCTAAAGAAATTATTGATTTAAAAAAAATGCGAGCTTATTGTATCAAAATAGTTGTTTCAACTCAGTGGTAAATTATTTTCTGTTGTTTTTCTATAAATTGCTTTGAAATTGATTAAAAATACTAAAATATAAAGGAAATTTTGCTCCAGGTTTTGTGTTAATTTTTTTTGTCATCTTTTTGCATTATTGTCAATTTTAAATATCAAGTAGCTTCAAATCCAAAGTAACAATCGTGTCACACCTTTGGCCACGTATTATTTTTAAATTAAAAAATAATTTCGAGTTACAGCTATCGATATTATTTGTACTACATTTTATAAAGTCTATTAAAATCATCACTTGAATCATGGGTGTCTGTCTGCAAAAAAATTAAATTAAATTAAATCTTCACATCTCAGACAATTTTTAATATGGAATATACACTTACATCGGTGTAAAAATATCAAAACTAATAATATTTGATAGTTTTCGATCTTGTTATCTTGGGGTAGCATGTAAATAACAGCCTGAACGAATTGTGAGACTTTGCATATCAAGATTTTTTATTAATTACACAAATTTTTTTTTTGAATTTTATTATAATAATTTTTAATTCATTTCGATTAATTCATGTTTGCTAAATTTTTTAATCTTAATTATTATATTTTATGGTTAATATTAATTAAAAGTGCAAAGTCTCGGAAAAAAACCAACATACAAATATGAAATTGATAAATAAATTAGTGCTTGAAAGTTGAGCTTTGATTGGTTGATTGAGTTATGATTGTTAAACAGAAAACAAAAAATTTCGTTTATTGGTCTAAAATTGGGCTCCTTCAATCGTCCTCCCATCTAAATTAGATCGCCTTCGATCAATAAAGAGTATAAATATTTTTGTACAAAAATACGGTTTCCTCCCTCTGTGCTTTCAGCGAGTCCTGGATCAATGGAGACTGGTGATCTTCCTTTTCGGTGTGTCATGTGTGGGCGCGGATATCGCTCACGTTCCTCTCTTACACGCCACTCGAGATACGAGTGTGGTCGTCTAGGATCACGCTACACCATCACCTGCACTCTGTGTGGCAAATACTTTTGCCGACCGGATCATCTCAAGCAGCACATTCTCAACATCCACGCTGGAATGACTTAGTCTTAATTTCTCTCCGCGCCCCGTCGTTATTTGAAATTAAAAACTGCTATATTTCGGAGCAAAAAATCGCAATGGTTCACATAAGTCGAAGGTTTACCGTTCTGAAAAATCCTGCCAAATAGATGAGCCAAAAAAACTATTTTTATTTTTTTTATTGGCAATTATTACAAATTTTCATTTTGGCCCAGGGTAATACAGTTGTTTTTTATAACAAATTTAGGTTTACAATTGAAAACAGTTTCTCCAGTACATTTCAAAAATGAAGATACATTTTATTTTCGTTAAAAAAATTTTTTTTTTAAATTTCATATTTAATTTCCGTACAAAATCGCGAATTAAAGGTTTTAGATTTTTCGCGAAAGTAAATTTAACTTGCATATTTTTTAGAACTTATTCTATGAATTTTTATCTATTTTCATTTTTCGATCGATTAAATAGTATAAAACTATAAAAAAAAAGAATTTCTTCCATTAAACTTTTTTTTTATCAACGGGTAAATTTGATTAATTTTTTAAATATTATTATTTTTTTATTTCGTACTTTAGAATATTTCTTTTCGTTGAGTCGTGTTGAAAAAATTTTGTTTTCTTTCTGATTTCTCTGCGTACTATCGCGAATGGCAAAGTTTGGCCTTTGGCAAATGTTAAATAATTAAATAGTAATTGTATATATTATATTTGATAACAGATATTTATATCAGTGACGATTAAAATCACGGGCTATAACTTTTCAAACGAAGCGAACGAAAAAGACTAACCGGTTTTCTAAAATCGATGTTTTTCTTCTATTTGGTACGTTCAATGTACTATTTTATAATTGTTTTTTTTTTTTTTTTTTAATTTAAATATTAAAATGAGCATTTGTCTCGAAGATGAACAGATAAAAATTTTAATTAAATTCTGTAAAATGCGGATAGCATATGTGGTTTTAATAAAAAATCGTGATTAGTTAAACAAATTTCATAGAATCACGGATTGGGAATATAAAATTATTATAAAAAAAAAATTGATGTAAGTTTTATAAACACATATTTTTTTTTCTTGTACTCTTGAGAGGTAAAAAAAAATTTTTCGAAACAAATTTTCAATTTATTCCCATTTATTTGAAGCAATTTGATAAAATTTTATTATTGTATCTTGCCTTATTTTTAAATGTTAATTCAATTATTTATTTATAAATTTGGCCAAGTAGTTATATACACTTATTTTTCATGTAAACTTCAGATTTATCTATACATAAATATTTGGTATTTTTATAAGAATTGGCAGTTTTAAATAATAATTAAATAATGGGTAGTTTATCCGACTACCAGAACTGTTTATTTATTAAATAATCAATTACATTATTACTTTGATCTTTGTATATATTTGTTGCAGTAATATCAATTATTTATATTTTATTTGAAGTTGTTTTTTTAACAGACTGACATAGTGGGGATTATATTATAAACACGACAAAGTCGATGAATTAATTAATTAAACAAAATGTTGTTTAAACAAATGGGCGTGTGGATACTCTGTTAAAACGCACAAAATTGCTAAACAATTTTTTTCATTTAGAAAGTTTATAAATTTTGTCCAAATATCGACAAACAGTTCAATAAATTTATTAGATAATTTATAAAATGTCAAATAAAAAATATAATATTTTTATAAATATATTGATATGTGCATTTATTGAAACAGTTGACTAAATGTAATTAATTATAAAAATTTACAATCAATCGCAATTGTTTTAGTGCAATTTATTTCTGTATAAATAATTAAGTGGATCGATTTTTGAATCATTCTATACGTGAACAATACATAATATTCATCAACCAAGGATGCAGTGAAAAAAAAAATTTTTTTTTTTTCAATATCGAATTTTATAGTTTTTTTGCGTCAATATTCATTTTACAGTCTGCCAGCAAATAACTGCATAATAATTGAATTTTAATAAATTTTTCATCTATCGGGCAGTTTATTTGTCGACAAAAAAAATATATTTTTTTTTTAAATTGAGATTTTGTTGCAAAAAGGTTGGTGTGGTTTGTGATTCGTTACAATGATATACATTCGATGTCATTTTTTGTTCTTCCGAATGGATTTTTAATTCAGTGTTTATTTATGTGGTTGCAGGTTGGCACGACTTTCACAAACAACGTGCACGCCGAGGATTGGATGTTAACTTGCTTTTATATTCGTGCCCAAAATGCAATAAGAGCTATAGACGAAAGCAAACACTCAGGCGACATCAAAAATTTGAATGTGGAAAAAATCCGCGATTTCAGTGTCCACATTGTATTTATAAAAGCAAGCATCAATGCAACATGCGTTCTCATATTCGCATTATGCATCCAGGTCGTAATATTTATGTTCTTGACCTTGAGGCAGGTGGTAAATAATTTTTCCAAATGAATTCAATTTTTTTTTGTTACCGTAAAGTGTGCTCGACATTATCTCTAAATTGATTTAATTTAATTATTCAATATGAAAAATTATTATTCCAAGTTGTTGGAAATTTTTTATTTAAAAAATACATCATTTTTCTAATATTTCTCGAACTACTAATCATTAAAAATAATTTTTTATGGCCTAATAATATATATTTTTTCTTATTTTTTTTCATCTCTGGGTATAGAAAAAAAATAAAACTATTTGTAATGAAATTTTTTTTTTCAAGAAATATTGTATTTTTTTTACTATCATTTACAAGATAATTAATTGACTACTCGCGTTGCAGAATATTTGAGGTAAGATCCTAAATGGTTTTTCGGTGACTTTGACATTTTCTCTACTGTTCCAAACTGTTAAATAGTGAATTATTTGTTTCTAAGGCATTGAAATATTTAAAATAATTTTTTTTTCTTTTTTTTTGCAATCTGTGAAACTATATACATTATTTTTCATATCGAAAAACATGTTTTCACAGTAATTATCATCTCATCCGTTTTGTATTTTACGACAAATAAAAGATTTATTATTTAAAAAAATATAAGTATTTAGATTTTCTCAATTTTCAGGTTTTTTTTTATAGCTTACGATAACAAAAAAAAAATATTTTTCATTAACACAAGGTCTGTATTGTTTCAGATCTGATGTCGTCATCGGCTTTCACTCATCAACCACGAACGAATCAATGTAAATATTGTTTTCGATGTTTTGGAAATCCTGCAGCTTTGTATCAACATGATCAAGTTTGCATCATCAAGCCGGCGTATGAAAAAATGCATCCCAATGAGATGCATCAGTTTAAATGTGAATTTTGCACACGAACATTCATGAAAGATGCCTGTAGGCGTCGTCATCAAATTAAATATTGTCATATGAATCCTCTTTCTCCATTTTTCCAGTCGGAAAACCGTTATATTTGCTATCAATGTAATATATCATTTAAAAAAAAGACTGCACTTGATTCACATGTTCGACACGACTGTGGTACGGTATATCAGTGTCAATATTGCAAGAAAATGCTTGGATATTCGCGGACTCTGAGAGTTCATGAAGAAAATTGCAAAGCTAAACTGCCCATAATTATTCCTAACTCTTAATTTCAAGCATTTTTTAATATTATTTATAGTTAATCGGTTTTTTTTTGCAAATTTTTGATAATCTAATTCTTCATTTTTTTTTAAGCAATCCACTTTTTTTCAGTTAAATATTATACGAAAAATTCTTTATTGAAGTATCGTAATATTTTTTATTTAGTAGTATTATTAAATCAGTCATTAGAAATTGTTTAATAATCAACGTTTATTATAAATGCAATTTTCTAAGAAGTAAAATATTTTTCAAATTTAATTTTTTTCTTTTTCATTTAAAACTTAAAAAATTTTTATCTTAGCTCAAAGTTCGTAATTGAAAAAAAAAAAGGTTTTTTGAAATATTTCGTAAAATTAAGAAAGTGAGTGGAGCAAAAATAATGACTTTTTGTATATTTGAGTTGTTTCAAACAAAAAATTAGTTATTTAATTATTTTTTTTGTACGAGATTAATTTTTCGTGCTGAGTAGAGACTGTCTAAAATTTTTATCAAAAATGAAATTATGTCTAGATAAATTTTAGCTATATGTTTCGAAATATTCTTAAATAAGGTTTTTACGAAAATTCACTTAAATGTTGGTTTTACAAGAGAGGAAGTTGAAAAACAAAATCTTTGAACCGTCGATTGTTTATTTGTGTGTATAATAAAATTAGTAAATTAATGGGTTTAGTTGTTATATTTTACAGAAAGTTAATGATTTGCGAGTGATAAAACGCGATGAAAAATTTTATAACCTGTTCGCATCTTAATCCGTAAAATCGAAAAATTTATAAGTTTATAGTGTAAATAATTAAAAAAATAAAATTTCTCAAGTACAATATTTTTCTAACGAACTATCACCATTCATTAACAATGTATTTTGATTAAAATTTCATATAAAAATTTATTTTCTGATTATTAAGTATTAAAATGATAAAATAATGCATAATTATGCTAATAAAATATTATATGTGTTACACACGTATAATAATGATTTTTTCCTATAAATTTTTATGAATTATTTTTACAGCATAATTTTCATATGAATTTTTTTTAAGATTTTTTTTTCTTCTATTTTTTTGCAGATAAACTTCAACAATTATATGGAGTAAGTGGAGTTTGGGTATGCCTATATTGCAACAAAGATCACCATTCGCAGAAGCGTCTTATTACTCATATGAGTAAAGTTTGCACTCACAATCCTCAATCAGTTGGCTACAGAATGTCTAAATTTTGCTGCGCACAATGTGGCGGCAGGTTCATCGACAGACGTCGGTTCAGAGCTCATATTCGACAGGATTGTGGTAGACATCATAAATGTCCAAAATGTTCACAAGATTTTCACTACGCTAAGAGTTTAAGTCGACATCTAAAAAACAACGTTTGTTTATATAGAAACAAGAAATAATTTAAACCAAAAGTATACAAGAAAAAAAAAAAAATCTCCATGATTTTGTATTTTGTCTCAGGAATCAATAAAAATTCATCCTACTGTCAACATTAAAAAAAAAAAGATTGTAGAATTTCTCAAGGTAAAAAATTTTTTTCGTTCATTTTCTTGCATTTTTTAAATTTATACTTATTAACATAAATGTAGTTTATAGAATAAATTGCCGTATTCATGTATAAAGTATAAATATCCCTAAAATTTTAATTAACACATAGAAAAATGTTTTGTTTTTTTTTGACTGTTTCCAGAATTTTTGACCAGAGAAAGAAAATACATTTGTCGATATTGCAATAAGCGTTTTATGCAATATGGAGTTATGACTACCCACGAGAGAAGTTCATGCTATTGGAATCCACTGTTACTGGAATTGAATAAAAAACGGCCTCATTCATGCGTTCAATGCGGAGCATCGTACTCAACGCAACGTCGTCTTCTCGATCACATTCGATACGACTGTGGAATAACTCAAAAATGTCACGCATGCGGGAAAACATTTCTTCACAGCAGTAGCCTAAGAAAACATCGTCAACGTTGTGAAAATAATTAATTTCTACAATTTTAATTTTATATATCGCAATAAATAAGATCACTCTCTTAAACGCTTGCAATACCTATATATAACTGTGTTTGTTTTTATCATTGACACAATTACCATCCGCTATTTAACAATTTTTGTGGAATTTTTTCTTTTCAGTTGTTTATTTTATGTCATCTATAAAATTAACTGTTTTTTCCATAATCTCAATTAGCGACGATATATCGATCAAATAATTTTTTTTGATTTGCAGACTATCATGCCCATTCTGATGACGCTTACCGGATTCCACTACCAGACTATAGTTGTGAATTTTGTCACAAAAAATACGAGAAATATAATAGCCTGGCCAAGCATCGTTCTCAATATTGTTGGAAAAATCCTGCCAGTTCTCGTGCCACGAAGAAATTGGTCTGTCCAATTTGTTGTTATCAAAGTGCATTCGAGTCTAACATGTCACGCCACATCAAGTCTCGTCATATAGACATTAATAACTACTACTTATCGGATCATTCCTTAGGAATATAAATTATATTCTTATTCCGGACTTCAGGTGTTTTTTTCTGCAGGCATGTGTTGCGCATGATTTTCATATTTTTTAATTATTTTTTTCATTGATCATTTTATTTTTAATTCCATTTCAGATGTTGATTTCACACAAGTTTGCAGTGATTGGACAAGTATTTCCAATTTCGTTACATCGGACGATGATTCAAGTTGGTGTGTTGCAAAATCTACCATGCAACGATATCCCTGTCCGAAATGTGGACGTCGTTACAAGAATGAGGCTGATATGAGAAAACATCTGAGGATAATGTGCGGACAAGCTCCCAGATTTCGTTGTCCATATTGCAATAGATGTGGCAAGGTTCCGTCGAATATTTATGTGCACATTCGTCGTGCACATCCGAATGAACATGTTTATCTTATTGATACATCTGAGCCGCGAAATAGTCAGTGGGAAAAGTCTAAGCAATAGTCCGCAGACCTGTTATGAATGGATATTAATTATTATTTTATATTTTTCTGAATAAACGATGAATAAAATATTTTTAATATCTAATATGATTTATTTCCAATTGATATTTCTTCATTCTGTATGATTACCTCTTGATTTTTTTACGTGTAAAATGTTAATTAGTTGGATTATTGTTTGTAGTGTGTGTTAATTATTAAACTGATAGAGAATTGTGTTGTTTTCAGGTTACAGAAGTGTCTCAAAGTCGCTGCGTGGATTGTCAACTAAGCAAAAATATCCTTGCTTTAAGTGCAAAAGTGTTTTTAGTCAAATGCGAAGCCTGATGACTCATCTGCGTTATGAATGCGGGCAACCGCCACGATTCAAGTGTCCTTACTGCAGTCTACTTTCGAAAAAATCATCAAACATTCAAAAACACATAAGAAGAAAACATCAGGGATATGAAGTTCATGTTCAAGATATTTTTCCATACTATCGAATTGCCGCTTGAATTTATTTTACAAATAATTATGTCAACAACATGAAAATTTATTTGAAATAAATGTTGTTTTTCTTATATTTGTAATGTATGCACGTAAATTCAAGTTTTTGTATGAGTGTTTTTTTTTTTTATATTTAGTTGGTAATCTATATTTATTTAAAAATAAATAATAAAGATTAATCTGGAAATTTGGTTTTTTTTTTCATTTGTTTCAGATGACGATGACTGGATTGCAAAATCGTTAATACAAAAAATTCGAGAGGAATCGAAAAATCCACCACCAATTAGACGTCGATCTGCAAAAGCAATATATGAATGTCCAAATTGCGATAGTGCATTCAGTCAAAAAAAAAATTTATCTTCTCATGTCAGATTTGAATGTGGACAATCACCAAGATTTGGTTGTCCCTATTGTGAATATCGAGCTAAACATATTTCTAATACACGTGTACATGTTCGTCGACGACATCCAGAATGTAAAATTTTTGTTCGAGATCTTTTTCATAATTCTGACATTATTTCAAGACCTGCTCCGTCAAACAGATAAATTATTAATTATGTATTTGCTTTGAGAGAGAAAAATTAAATTGTATTGGAAATTTTAAATTTAAAATAAATTAGGAATTGAGGCCCATATTATTGTAGAAAATTTGTAAAAACCCTTGATATATAATGTTTGAATTGAACTTGGTGATAAACTAATCGAAAAAAAAATTTTTTTTCATGATTTCAGAAAAGAAGAAAAAGAAAAAATCAAAGCCAGCCGTTAAACCGTCAGGATTTGGATTGAAATCTGGCAGAAGAGGGTGGCCATGTCCTCAATGTAATCGTGTATACGCATGGAAGACAAATCTTACGGAACATCTGAAATATGTTTGCGGTAAACCGGGTCGTTACAAGTGTCCTCATTGTCAATTTCTCACCAAAAAACCCTGGGATGTTCAGCGACATATAAACAAAAAACATCCTCAGTACGTTTAATGAAAATAGCATATTTATTCACATTAATATTTAGATACAATCAATGTGTGTGAATTATTTGTCAATGATAACCACTACTTATTTTAGAAATGATTTCCATCGCTTCATTTTTTTTTTTCTCAATTAATGTGGATTTTGTAATCAATTCAAGTTGACGTGTGTTTGTGGTTATAAATATCAATAAAAATAATTCGACATTAATCAATGAATATTTCAATATATAAATAAATGGAAAAAAAAATTAATTTACATTTTTTTTACAGGTGTAACTAGACTACATTTGAAAATTTTGAAGTGCTATAAAAATATTTGTTTATCGATAATCGCATATAGATAAAAAGTGTTTTTAAAATTTAATCACTATTTTCGATAATATCGGCGTTGATTCATGATTTTCGATTAATTTTTCGTGTGAAGCAATTAATTGCAGTGACAAAGGGGTTTTCTCGAGTTTTCCTTAGCATGAATTTTTCTGATAAAATTAAAGAATTGAATAAATTGTGATTATATAATGACTGTAGAAACAATCTTGTTTATTATTTTCAGTCATTAGGCCAGTCATGACTACGGAAAATATCGATGGAACAGCAGCGCAGCCAAAAAGTACACGAAGAGCTGGTAGAGGTGTCTATGTGTGTCCAAAATGTAGTCGTGCCTTCAATTGGACTTGGAATCTTCGGGAACATCTGAAGTTTGTTTGTGGCCAACCACCCAGATTCAACTGTCCCCACTGCACATACAAGAGTAGATTTACGTCTAATGTCAAGGCACACGTTCGTCGGCAACATCCGAATAAAGCTGTTTATGCCATCAATACTTTGCAACCAACATAGTAAGAATTTCACTGCGAATGGCGGATTTTTTTTCATTTATCAAATTTTTTTTCTACTTGATTGATTATTAATGAGTGACTAATAGATGTAGAAGGATGCAGCTTTTCTTTTGTTTGAGTGGACATCATTACATGTGCTACAATCCATGAAATTGTTTATTTTTGTTTGCAGAACTGGAGATTGACGGGGTTCAGTGGGCGTATCGACGGCAACGTGGTAGGATTGTCAGCCTTCCAAATGCCTCGAAATTTCCATGCACCAGCTGTCGGAGTGTCTTCAGTAGAAAACATAATCTGCAATATCATCTGAAATTTGAGTGTGGACAACAGCCGCGATTTAATTGTCCTTATTGTGTTTATCGAACTCGTCACTCTTCTAATGTTCGTGCTCATGTGCGGAAAATTCATCCTGGTCTTGAAGTTTATGTTGTTGATATTGCTCAAGTTATGAAGACTGACTTTTCACCATCATTTTCATAATTGCTAAATCATTTTTTTCCTAATAGCACAAAAATAGTGACACATCTGTTACCATTTTGTCTTTAAATTAAGTGATATTTTGTTATTTCACAAGTATTTCTTAATTAATTGTAATATCAATGGAAAACATTCAGAAATTTAAATAAATTTCACATTAGGCTAAATTTCATTTTTCACTCGCGAATAATTTAAAGAAAAAAATATATCTATATTTTTTTTTCTATTTTTACAATAATGTTTTACATTTGTTTCAGTGATTTTTAATAGAGACAGAAAAAAAAAAAAATGCTGAATCCTTGGAATATTTTACAGATTAAACGTTGAAAACCGAAATGTATACAATCAAGAGTATTCATCGTGTTCAACAACTTTTTTGGGTGAAAAAAAGAAAATTGTCATGCATAAAAAAATCGCGTAAAAATATTTTCGAATTGGAGCAAAACTTGAACTTTTCTTTAATGAGTATTCTCTCGTATTGTGTTATTTCTATGCATGAGTAAAATTGGCTTAATTAATTATTATATATCTGATGATTTAGTACCTCGTATTTCCTTCAATGATTGAATTGTTTTTTCAGACTATTTTAGTGATTCTGTGGCGGACCATGCGGCCGAGTATCATCTTAAACCAGTGGAAAATGAACTTGTGATGATGTCCAGGAAATTCGTCTGTCCCAACGTGTGTGGTAGTTCTTTCAGTCACAACTATAGTCTTACGAGACATCTTCGATATGAGTGCGGTCAAGAGCCTAGATTCAAGTGTCCATATTGTGATTTACTTTATAAAAGAACGTCTAATGTCACACAACATATTAGAACTCGCCATGCTAATTTTAAGACTTATGCTATTGATGTTATTGATAATAAAATTGTAGGGATTGCATTGAGTGATGTTAAAAAGAAAAAAATTTAATTTTATAATGCACTTTTTTTCAATTTACACATTCATTACTTTTTTTACAAGTACGCTTGAGTCCGTGTTACCAGTTACATCATTAAATTTGTATGTATAACGTTGTATAAATATACTTTTTTTTTTATTTATTCAATTCATTTCATTTATTTCGATCAAAATTGTTAATACAACCAACTAATCTACATTTGTAGCATTTTACTGATTAGGAAAATAAAAAAAACAACCGAAAATTCTCATAAAATATTGTATTTCCTATAAAAAAAAAGGATCCTAAGAAGTACAATATGAATTTAAAAATATGATTTTATTAATCGTAAAATTTTCTTTTCTTTTTTTTCAGATATCAAACAGCAGGAAAATGCAGTCTTTTATGATGAGGTACAAGTTGATGAAATGAAAATTAAAGAGGAACAAGAATCTGGGGAAGACGATGAAAATATAATAAGTGTTAAAAAACCAGATGAAAATGCAGTACAAGATAATATGATTATCGTTGATGACTATATAGAAATTAAAGAAAAAAAGTGGATCACCGTTCACGATGTTAAAATCAACGAAACGACCGGAAAATACCACTGTCCTATTTGTGATGCTAGTTATAATCGTATTTGGAATTTAATCTCACATTATCGGTATCGTTGCGGTGAAGAACCGCGATATATGTGCGCCCACTGTCCTTATGCCAGTAATTGGCGGAGGAACGTCATGGTGCATATAAAGCGGAAGCACAAAGATCTCGATAACTTTGTCATTGATTTGTCACATAAAGCTAATCCTGTCTCGGAGGATGATATTGTCTAAAATTAAATCAGTAAAAAAATAGTGATTTTTTTATATTTAACAAACTATTGTTTTAAAACTGTTGTAAAACTATTTAATTGATTTTTTTTTTTACTTATCAGTATATGAACATGATTTTTTATAACTTATTATATTTTTTTGTTGTAGTTCTTATAATCGAGAAGATGTAATAAATGTGTATTAATTTTTTTAAACAATTTTCTTTGATGTAACAAATGGAAAAAAAATTTTATTGTCTTTATAAATATGAAATTTCATGTTTTAGGTAATTTTTAGTTTGAAATAATCATACTTTTTTATAGGTATCATGAATGATTGGAAAAAATTTTTTTTTTCTACATAAAAATTTGAAATCAAGCACTTGTGAAGATTAATAACAATGTTGTAGTTTTGTGTTATAAAATAAGTCACATGCACAATTTGGTATAATTCAAGCTGTAAAACACAATTATTGAATTTGATAAAAAAAAAAAAAAATTTATTATGTTTACGTAGTTGATGAATAATATTAACAAAAATTGCCTGTTCTCTTGGATTGTTTCAGGTTATGAATCCAATTGGTTTTCCTACTCTCCTTGGAGTGAGAGACCGTATCAGTGCCTGAATTGTACATGCAGTTATTCGACAAAGGATCTTCTTAAGCGTCACGTGACTAAAGCATGCAATGGCAAAGAGCCGCGTGTCAAGTGTCCTTATTGTTTTTATAAATCACGCTACAATTCAGATGTTTACAAGCATTGTAAACGAAAACATCACAAACAATCTATTTACGCTATTGATTTAGAAACTTTTCAGGCTTATTTTCCAAAAAAAATTATTCCCAATTGTGATTTTAATTCTAAGAGAGTTTCAAGAAAAAGAATATAATATTTTCAATTTTTACGACTTAAACGTTTAAAATATATTCTAGATTTTTTTCCCAGTGTTGAAATATTTCTTTTAGTAATAAAGTTAAAAGATTAATGAGATTTTTTTTAATGTAATCAAATATTTTTACCCTTTTAGATGTTTTTTTTTTATGATTGCTTGATTGTTTGTTTTTTTTTTTTTCGTCGTAAAATTTAAAATCACTTGAACTAACAGATTTTTCATTTTTTTACAGCCTATCTGTACGCTCAATCAGTCACCTGGGAGTCGGAAAAACATATGCAGTCCACCTATAAGCCGTGTAATAATCGAAACGATCGTTTCCTGTGTCCTCGATGTCAAAAAAGTTATTCAACAAAAAGTGCGGTTAATGCACACTATAAGTACGATTGCGAAAAACCACCACGATTTCAGTGTCCATATTGCGGTAAATTAGGCAAGAAAAAATTCAATATTCAGGATCATGTACGACGGAAACATCCTCACAAGAATGTTCTTTGTAATACACTTTTATAATCAAAAATATCCTATTAAGAATGTATAATACATACAATTTATTCAAAATTTAAATTATTATTAACATAATATTAAAGTATAATTCATTCTAATTGTAATAAAATTATTTTCCACTTGATATTTTAAAAAAATTGCTTCAAACTAGAGGATTCATTTATTTATTTTTGTTTCAGTGAGTAAATAATGCATGATTTAATTTTTTAGAAATTTTGAAAAATCATTTTATTTGAATATTTTTTTTTTTACTTAATTAATGTTTTAAAGCCAGGTGAAAGGACGCGTTACACACAAGTTTACATGTTATAACTAAATTCGATTTTTTTTTTCCAGATTTTTTTGAGTTTAATAATTTTTAATTTTTTCAGAACACTTGGAATGTACGTAGATTTATTTTCAGTTGCCTGAAAATCGTATTAATGTATGTATTTCAAACTTGAGAACAATTTGAAGTGCTTAGTGAATATTTTCTACTGATTTTTTATTAATTATTTTTTTTTTTAGTATGAAATAACTCTAGGAAATATGTTAACCTGGTGCTGACATCATCGTTAATCATGAAATTCGATTTTCAGATGTATTTTCACGCACTCTATTGGGATCATCTGTAAAATCGCAACAAGTTCGAGCTGTCAAAAATAATCCTGTGACCGGCAAGTATTCATCATAATAAATTTAATAATGTAATTTAATTTCTTATTAATATTCCCATTTCAAATTTTCATTTTCATTTGTTATTAATTTTTTTTTAATGTCTCATAATTTCTTTCTAGTGATCTAAGAGCGTGGAGATGTTGATTGTTGATTATGGTAAATGATTATACTGTGAAATGTATTTTTATTAATTATCAATTAATTTTTTTCAGATATAAGAACCAGCTCAATTGTCTGGTCGGGAATGAAAGTACAGAGGTCGTGGCGGGGAATGACTGATGTGGAAATAAATCCTGTTACCGGAAAATTTCATTGTCCTACGTGCAACAGAGAGTACTGTCACAAAGGACCCATGATAAAGCATCATCGTTATGAATGTCGTCAGCCACGATTTTTCAAATGTTTTTATTGTGGTAAATTAACAATGCAAAAGGGAAATATGCAAGATCATATTAAACGAATACATCCCAATTTGCCGTTCAAGTGGGAAATTTATCAAAAAAATGTAGTTTCATGAAAAAAAAAAAAAACAAACAAACAATAATAGTATTATACAAAACAAATAGTTCGTAAAAAAAAAAAAAATAGTTTGTAAAGATATATGACAATTTTGTACTGTTAAATTTAAGAAAATTTTTTTTTTATCAATGAACTAGATGTCAATTCTCAATGCAATAAAGAAACTTCTTTTTTTTTTTAAATTCAAAATCAAATTTTTATGTTCTATAAAAATTTATAATTACAGGTATATGTATTTTTTTTATGCAGAAGATTTTTTTTTGTGTATATTCAATTTATAATGAAAAATTTACAATAATTTTTTTAATAAATTATTCCATTTTCGTTGCAGGTGTCGAATTGATTAGTTTGAGAAATGACCAGAGGCCTGGCGTACGAAGTTTCATTAATGTCACTGTTGATCCAACGACAGGCAAGTTTCACTGTCCCACGTGTCAAAAGAAATATTGCAGACGTAATGACATGGTGAGACACTGTCGTTTCCACTGCATTCAACCGCGCTATTTCAAATGTTTTTATTGTGATAAACTGAGCTTACGAAAGACTAATATTAAAAATCACATCAAGCGCAGGCATCCCAATTGTCCTTGTTAAAAATATCTGTAGTTGATGCAAAAAAAAAAAAAAAAAACCATTGAGCTGTTATTATAGTCATAGTAATACTAATTTATTAGTAATACTAATTTTAGTAATTTAAGTATTGGATAGTGGCAAAAAATATATAGGAATGATTATAATCATTAAAATGTCAGTACAGAGGTTGGATATCCTTGTGTAACTTGAGCTAAAATCTTTTTCTTGTACTCTGTGCATAATCTTGGGCTTTTAAAGTGTGTGGTTTTTTATATTCAGTTATGGTTTTATATTCATCACTTTTATGATGATTATAAAACTTTTTTTAAAGAATACTCATTTTTTCAACATTAAATGAAAATTAACGGTTCTTGTTCTAATAGTTGAATTACCATGGATTGTTAAAATAATTCTATAAAGTTTACAACTTTTGATTTTGATAATATCCACTTGAATAAGTTGCAAAAAAAAATTATGTCGAATTAATTTTTTTAGATTTATTATTGGGAAAAAATTTTTTCGAGATTTTTTTTTAATGATTCTAGTGAAAATAATTTCAAATTACAATTGTAAACAAATTTGAATCACTATCAACGCTTAAAATTGCTAAAATATTTTTTTTTAACAAATTAAATTAATTATTTACGATCGTATTAACGGTTTTCATAATTATCATCAATTCATTTTTAAAAATGTCACAAAATTTTCAGGTTTTTGCTCAAGTGCGAGCAAAAATTAAAAAAAGGGATTTATTTCACAGATTGGTTTGAGTTATTTGTTTAGGCGTTATGTCTTTGGCACAAAATAGTACTAATAATACAAAAAATAATAATATTCGTAGTTGTAATAAAAATAAAACTGTTCCATAAACTTGTCACTACTGTTAATAAATTAATTTTTTTTTTTCATAGGTTGAAATAACTTCAAGTAGATAAAAAAAAAAAATTAATTATGATGTCATTTCAGCTTCGTATCGGTGAAAATTTTTTTTTCAGTTTTTGTCTTTAAATCGATAGTTGGAAAATTGTTTTATTGTAATTTAAGACTGATTATAAGTATTTTAAATAAAAATTTGTAATTTTTAATAATTTATAATTTCAGAGAATTTCTTTGCAAATAAAAAAAAAAAGTGCAATAATTTTGGAAACATTATCTGTAATTGCATTAGTAGTTGTTTGTGCACATTACAGATTTTTTTTATGTAGTTGAATATCCCGATTTTTGTTATGAAACGATTGATGTGATACCATTTAATGAGACAATTTTTGTTTGATTTATTTTTAGGTTATCCAAGAAAATGCCGAAAGAAATCATCGAAGAGAAATAATGGTATATACGTCATCGAAAAGTATTACTGCCCTACTTGTAGTAAAAGTTATTCACAAAGGGATAATATGATGAGACACTATCGATACGAGTGCAAACAGCCACGATTTTACAAGTGTTACTATTGTGGCAAAGCTACCAAAAGACACAACAGTGTTAAGGACCATATGAGAAGACTACATCCCAATCTGCCTTACAAATGGGAGGTAGTTCGCGAAAATCTGTATTGTTAAAAATTCACATCAATAACACACAGTTAAAACCACTATTACCTTAGATATGTAAAACTGTAAAATTTTGAATACTGATAATTTGCCAACTTTTAATATACACAATGGATTATATTTTTATTTCTTCTAAAATAATTTGATATTGTCGTTGTTAACAGAATTATACTACTATGTAATTTGGAAATCTCTGTTATTTCAAAGGCTAAATTTACCATTGTTCATTATTCGCATTATTTTTTTTCTAAATATAGGTATTACTTAGGAAATACTATTGTTGTACAGCTGTATTAATCGTATTATTATTAGTATTCTAAGTAGTTTCATGCGTCAAAAAAAAATTAAGACCGTCAATATATCCAACTAAATTTTTTCTGCCTAAATAATTCATGTTTAATCATGAAAAAAATTGAAATTTGTTTGATATCTTAGGGTTAAAAATACAAAAAATTTCATTCGTAAAATTTACATCAATTTCTAATTGAATTTTTATTTTGTTTAATACTCTATAATATTCAAATATGTGTACTTCAGTTTCAATTGAATTTGATTTTATTATTATTCATAAAATATCATTTGATTGTCATTATTTCAAGTTGATCACTAGTTTTAATTATCAAATGGTATTTAATGAGTAAATTGATGTTTCAATCAGTTTTGATATCAAATTTATTTCTATACAAATATATTTTAAATAACAATTATGTCAAAAATAATGGGAAAAGTAAAAAATTTCATTTTAAAAACGGAAAATCTGATCAAAATTGTGATTACAGATCTTTTCGAGTTAGTTGGATATTACAATAAAGCTTATTTTAAAAAGAAAAATTTTCAACTAAGAAATAAAACGATATTTCATATAATCATTTATTCAGTTGTATTTTTAATATAAACATATGTACTGTATTCAACTGGAAGTTTTTGATATGCATGGTGGGTTAGTGTTTATCATAGAAACAGTGAAAGATTTTAAACTAATCAATAATATTATTTTATTTCAGATATCGAGCAGTATTGCAAAAATTTGGACTACACGAAATTGAATGAAAAAAAGTGGCTAATATCCCGGGACCTTATAAAAAATCCAGAAACTGGAAAATACCATTGCCCTTCATGCAGTAGTCGTTATGCACGTCGAGACTCTGTGATTTCGCATTATCGCTATGATTGCGGTCAAATGCCACGTTTCAAGTGTTCATATTGTGGCAAATTGGCGAAAAAAAAGTACAACATGTGCGACCACATAAAAAGAGTACATCCAGCTCAACCTCTGTCATTTGATATTCGTACTGATGAATCATTACTGATTCTCAGTGATGAAAATGTATAATAATTTATTAATATTAATGAAACATCAAATAAATAATATAATTAATGAAATTTATTGATGTGATGTTTCAATATTTTGTGGTGTTTTGAAATACTATTCCATCCATAACGGAAATACTAAGATACTCTGTTTATCGCATGTTCACAGTTAGTTTTGCAATGGTAAATTGTGATTCTCCGACTTGATCATGTGAATCATGTTCGTTTCAGGTGGCGATTTTGACGGGACAATGAGTTACAATACTGACGCCAGTCATCGCAAGTGTTTGAAGGGTAATGAAGGCCATGTGAATTCAACTACCGGAAAATATCATTGTCCTACGTGCAACAATGGCTATACCCGACGTGATACAATGCTCGGGCACTATCGTTACGAATGCGGCAAAGCACCACGTTTCAAATGCCCTTATTGTTGGTTATGTAGTAAAAAAACATCTAATATTTATCAGCATGTTAGATCTGCTCATCCAAATCAAGCTGTCACGCGAGTTAAACTCTACTGACAATAATATCTCGGTACTATTAGAAATTTTAAATTTCTACAAAATTTTTATTATAATTATATATTTAAACTTGTAATTATATTTTTATTTTCACTTTCCATTAATTTACAGTTTTTTTTTTTTTCTACAATAATATTCTAATTTATAATTAAAAATGAATTTTTTTCTACAGGAAATTAAAATTTTTTTTGTTAAATAAAATTTCAGAAAAATCAAATTTTTACGCAAATTATTAAAGGTATGAAATTAAAAATTTTTTTTTTTGTATGTAAAAAAAAAAAAGAATTTCAGACGGAAACATTTATTGTTAAGGATTTTATTAATTTTATTTAAATGTGCAAGCTATACAACAAATAAGATAATTTATAAAGAAAAAATAAATGTCATTATGTAACATATGTGTTTAATTAGATAATTCATCGGTTCATTAAAAAAAAATTTTTTTTCCGATAATATATTAGTTTTTTTTCTACTTAATCACCGGTTTTTTTTTTTTTCAAATTCATTCAACAATTTTCAATTATAGATCCAGATTGTGAGATATTTAAATTGTTTATAAAAACAAAGTTTGAATTAAAAA
This sequence comes from Macrocentrus cingulum, assembly GCA_002156465.1. Taxonomy (NCBI): domain Eukaryota; kingdom Metazoa; phylum Arthropoda; class Insecta; order Hymenoptera; family Braconidae; genus Macrocentrus; species Macrocentrus cingulum. The sequence continues at coordinate 51,384 of MVJL01003837.1, forward strand.
AATATGAGAAATACGAATTTAAGATTTTTTAAATTAAAAATAGCCCTATTAATTTAGCTGTATTCTTCAATCTGTATTAATATTTGATAATTGATGTATTATTGCATGCGGGGCTTTACATATATTTATTTATTATATACCGATACACCTGCTGAAAAAATAAGAAATTTTGTAAAGTTGATTTTTACTATATAAGTTGTTCAATATATAATTTAGTTTGCACATATACTTATAGATCTGTTGATCATAAAAATGAAAAAAAAAAAAAATTTCTTCTGATAACACAAAAAAGAGCGTGAAATTAATGGTTGTATATGTAATATGTATCTAATTACAGATTGCTTTGATTTTCAGGAGGATACACTAAAATGGACGGATGGTTCCAATGTCCAAGATGTACGCATTCCTTCCTTTCCAAGGATTGTATGTTGCGACACTTCCAATCACACTGTAGTGTTCACGAGGCTAGATTTCGTTGCACCTATTGTGATTATGGATCTAAGTATAGTTCTAATATTTACAAGCATGTAAGACGTGTTCACAAACAAATGCCCTGTTTTAAACCAGATCGAATCTATCTACAATAAGACAGTTTAAATATATTTAGTGTAGATTAAAAAAAAAAAAAGAAAAAAATTCAACCGGAAGATTTTTTTTTCTGCTTCCTACGAAGATATCACTTTATAATTCATAGGATTCACGCTGTATTTTTGAATTGTCTTCTATTCTATCGTCTTCTTTTAAGAGTCTATAAAATAAATAAAACTTAATTGTTATTCTAATAATTTCGTAAAACCTGAATTTATTCAGTATTCATATTTATAATGTGCAATATATTATCTTGAAGATTTTTAACATTTCAAAATATCATCTGTGAAGATCATCATGGAAGAAAACACTCTGATAGTATATAATCTATACTTTTTTTACAAAAAAAAAAAAAACTAAATAAATATGTAGCTTTAAATGTTTGTATATATCATAAATAATTCCTTCCACTTATGAAATATTTCTTTTTTTGTGTAATTATAGTTATTGTATTTAATTTAACAAATTTAGCATGATAGTTAATATTATTTCGAACAATTTTCTAATGTAAATTTGGTTTTTTCGTTGTTTTTTATTACAGATTGTAATACGGGGAGATTTGCTTGTCCCAGATGTACCAGATCATACACGAGGCGGGATAATATGATAACACACTTCAGATATGAGTGTGGTAAAGCTCCGAGATATCGATGCCCTTTTTGTCCTAAACTTGCGGCAAAATCGTCCAATATGTATGTCCACGTTAAGAAATGCCATGGCTACAAGGCTGTTCGCAGTCAAATTATTTGCTCCTAGAAATTCGTCATCAATCAGAATGAGTAAATTTTTTTTTTTGAGTATCATTTTAACAATTTTCGGATTTTGTGATTTAATTTTGTGAAATTTTATTTTTTTTGATGTTATATTACTTCATTACGTACAGGTTTAACAGTTTGTTTGTTATTCAGGCGAATTTTTAAATTGCCTACGGTAAAATAAAAAAATCCTCGATATTACGTACTCTATACAAAGAGAGAAAAATTCTATACTATAAATAAATAGTGCATATACTTAAAAAATGATGAAATATTGACTTGGTATTTTTTATATGCATACATTAATAAATTTCTTATATTTTTTTCATATTTAGAAATATGAAAATAATATTGGGAAGCATGAATGCATGTTGATTATCAATTCTCTCTTGTTATTCTTATAAATATTAGTGAAATAATTATTTAAGATAATGGGGAAAAAATTTTTTAAGTTATTTTTTATAAATAAAAAAAATCACATCATCAACTGAGTGTTGTTTTGATGGTTTTACTGTAGTGTATTGTAATTAATTTTAATTATTTTTCAGTTATATTAATGATATTTCGTTAAGTATATGTTGTTGATGATTTTGTTTGATGATAATTTTTAAATAACAAATTAATTTATTGCAGATGGCGGATTGCCAGAATGGATGGACTCTACATCTGTTACTAGCTACATCTGTAAAAAATGCGACGCAGGCTTCAGAACAATGTGGTATATGCTTCGACACAAGTGTGGACAAACACCAAAATATTCCTGTCCATACTGCCACAAAAAAGACAATTGTTCGTCAAATGTTTACAGACATATCCGACGTTGGCATCCAACTTCACCAGTTGTAGCTAAGAGAAGTTAAAATGAAAGTAAAAAAAATTTTATTATTTCAAAATTACTCTAACATGAAAGAATTTACAGATATAAGTCATTTTTCAGTCAAATTTGATATTTTAACAGAAATGACATTACACTAAAAAAAAAAATGAAATCGCGGTCTTTTAGTCGTACATTAGTGTTTTATAGTAAAAAAAATTTTTAATCGATCAGAAAAATTAATTTTTATTTGGTAGTACAAAAAACATTTTGTAAAATTCAGTAAATATTATTCATACTCAGTGTACTAATATCGTATTTGAGGCTTCAGTATTTACAAAGAAATCGTACCAATTTTTTTTCATGTAAAAAATATATGGAAAAACATAGTTGAAACTATCATCGGATGATATCAAGACTGTATAACTATATTATTTAAAGTAATAGTCTTAAAAAATATTCAGGGAATTTAAATTTAGTTATACATTAAGAGTTATTTCATTAAACAAAAATATTATTACATACTGCATGGAGTTGTTATAGGTTTGTTACATAAGATATTTTATAGTAGTGCCACTTTCGTTAAATTATTGTATGTGGTTTATAGTTTCATTAAGAAAAAAGTGTGAATAAGATGTAAATAATGGAAAAGTAAGTATGTTTTCCATCATTTGCAGTATTGAAATTCGAATCGATTGGAAAATGAAGAAAATACAAATAAATCTGAATATTAAGTATATACTAGAAACCGGGTTTTAATAAAAAATTTACAGTTTCACGCACAATGGATTATTAATACTCGTATGTTTTAAAATTATGAACAATTAATTTATTTTCGTAGTAATAATTCGTTATAAATTTTTTTGGTACTAATTAAAACTTGTTATTTTTTGTTTCAGGTACAAAGATTTAATTACAAACAGTAAAATTACCAAATTTTCAACACTATTCAAAGACTTGATGTTAATTAATTAGTATATTCATTATTTATTAATTTTTATTTAGAAAAAAAAATTTTATTTTACGAAATTTAGATGGAGTTTGCTTATAAAAAACAAACAAAAATGATTTTTATTTATCTTGATATAATTTTTTTGAACGCTTTGTGTTATCACAATTAACCGAATTTCTAATTAATGACATGAAAGTGTTGTATTAAGTAAAATTTGTTTATTAGTTCAAATTGTGTAATAGTTTATTTGTACTAATATTAGATTTAATATTTTGATTGTTGCAGGCATAATGGGAAAGAAACGGGCACAAAGAACAATATCGAGACAAAAAAACGGCCGTCATCCGTGCCCCAACTGCCCGCGCAGTTACAAACATCGAAGTCACATGATACGCCATTATAAATATGAGTGTGGCATTCCTAAAAGATTTGAGTGTCCCTACTGCATGCATCATCTGAGACAGAGAACGCATGTCTGGACGCATATACGTACTTTTCATCCAAATTGCGAGTTGTATTGTATTGATGTTGCTACTAATGCTAAACTTACTCGGCAAGATTACAGGAATGACTAGAGAGCAGTCAAAGAAAATCCAAAATGTGAGTGTACGACTAAATATAGTATTTAATAAGTTAATATTTCTCATTAATTCTACAAACTATCTCATTTTGTCGTGTATTTAATCACATTTACATTTAATCGTAGTTTATACATGTAATGACTTTAAAGTAATACATGAGTATTAGAGCGGTTAAAACAAAAAAACGACTATTTTTGTTTTTTGTGTCTCGTATCAAAAAAATCATAGTTTATCATATTTTAAGAGCTCTCTAAAAAAATCAGCCCGATACAAGCATTTTTAGAGATCACTCATGAATTTTGAAATCTGCAAAAATGGCCGACCTCTAAAAATGCTTGTATCGGACCAATTTTTTAAGAGGCTTCTTAAAACACAGTAAACCATGTTTTTTCAATTCGAGACTCGAAAATGAAAAAATCGGTTCTTTTGGGCTACTTTAAGGAGTTTCGATAGTAACCTGAAAAAAGTTTTATGAATTTTTGAAACTTTTATCAATTCATGGTCTAATTATCAGGCATGTATGGTTTAAATTTCGAATTAATTGACCACCTGATTTATGAGAAAATGTGATTTGAACTTGCGATTATACGCCGCTTAACAATACCCTATTGTATTAAGAGTGGAAAAAATGAAGAAATGTCGAATTTGACTGCTCAAGTTGTAACTCAAGTTCAAACTCAAGAATCAATTAATTGAATTTAAAATTCTCAGTAGTAATGATAGTATTTTTTATATTTTTTAATTAATTAATTAACCGAAATCTGATTAATTTATTTATTTGACATACATTTCAGAAAATTCAACTTGACAACTTTAATCAAACTTTTCGTTACGTTTACGAGTAAGGAACCTTTTTATTTGTGTTTAAATAATAATTTAAAATATTTTTTTTTTAGTGCAGAAAAGTATGATTAGTTAGAAATTTCAAAATCGATTTTCATCGATGACTTTTACATTGAAAACGTATTTAATAATTTTTTTTTTGTGAAATTTTCGGGAATGTGTTTTTAGCAACAAAATACATAATGCTTTTGTGTTGAATAAATCTAATGACCGCATTTTAATTCAATATGAGTAATTTTATTGCACAAAATACTCTAAATAGTTTCTTGTTTTTATCCTACAGATTTGTTCACGATGGATTCATTTATAAACGTCAGCGAGCTCAAAAATGACACGGATTCGGATTATCAGTTTTGCGGATTTTCACGTCCACCAGTGTTACAACGACAATCGGCACTTTTCTCCTGTCCAAAATGTTATCGTGGATTTACACTCAAGAGTAATCGAAATCGTCACTTCAAGTATGAATGTGGTCAAGAGCCGAGATTTAAGTGTCCGTACTGTGAGATTCGAATCAAACAAACGTCACAAGTATACGTTCATATTAGAAAAAAACATCCTGGCTCTGATGTGTTTTATGTGGATGTTAAATCTTCGGAAAAATCCTCAACCGAAAAATGACTGTGACTTTAAACTCGTCAACTATGGTTTTTCCATTTATAAAAATCAAATTTCATTCATAATACTGAATAAATATCATCTTTATCTTTATAATTCCTTAATTATTTTATATCTAGAGTACTAGTGCCAATTGTGCTTTAATTCTAATAAACTATGCCTATTTTCAGGAATTGCTTATTATTATTAACTTTGCAGAATATCGGAAGAAGAAAATGCTAAATCGACAAATCAAATTTTTTTTTACTTTATAACTAACTTTATTAATCATTTCATCAATTCATTGATTATTTCACCAACGAAATTTATTATAAATATGGTAACTTATGATATCTAACTATTATTATGTACAGCTGCAATGTTCGGTAATTGCATGAATTTTTTCATTTATGTCATAATCATAACAATAATCATGAATAGGAAAAAAAAGCCGAGAAGTAGAGAGTCGTTAAGAATATAAACTAACGATTTTTCTTCTTTTTTCTCTTTTGTAGATGCAACAAGACTAATGAAACATCATCAACATCACCTGGCTAATGTATTTCTCAAATCCGAGATGAATAGTATGGCAAGTGGACGGCGGAAGGCGAAAAATCACACTTGTGAGAGGTGTCTGAAGAGTTACATTCACATTTGCCATCTCAAGAGGCACATACGTTTCGAGTGCGGTCAAGAACCCAAAGTTCAATGTCCATATTGCAATGTGAAAATGAAACAGCGCGGTCATGTTTATCGACACATAAGACGTTGTCATCAGGGTCAAAATGTTTATGTTATTGATTTCAATGGATGAATTTCGTATTATTAATTTTAAAATCAAACAAAAACTATTAATATTAAGTATATCTAATATGTATCCAGTAAATTGAGATACAAACGCTTTTTTATAAACACCAAATCCGATGAATTTCATTCTTCCAGATTCTCTTTTTTATATGACAAAATTTTTTTCATAGCTTTAGATGTAGATCTAAAGCATGCATCTGCTTTATAAAATGCCGTTAGCCAGGGTAGATCATAACTTGTGGCTCCCTGACGACTAACTTATATAAATTCAGTTTAACACTTAATTATATAAATCAGCAGTGATGTAGAAGATGACAGATCGTAGAGCTTCAACGAATTATCCTCCCTAATTAGACACATTTGATAAATAATTAATAACAACACTTAATATATATTTTTTTTGTTTGATTTCCATGTCAGATTTGCTGCCACGTCTGATGATGTCAGGAAAACGCAATGCTCCGATGCGATCAACTTATCCAATGTTACCACTGATGAAGGATTTGGCGGCAATTTGGTTGGCTAAACAACGCAGCGTGTTTTCCTATTGCTGTGAACAATGTGGCAAAGTTTATCAGCATCGTGCTACATTGGTGCGACATACGAGACACGAGTGTGGCAAAGAACCGCAGTTCAAGTGTCCTTATTGTACACATCGAGCTAAACAACGCGGAAATCTTTATCAACACATTCGTACTAATCATCCGGGCAAGAATGTTTTCTCCAGCAACATTTAGATATATTTTTCAAAACTCATTTTCTTTTGTACTTTGATATTTTTTCGTGTTCTAATATTAGAAGAAACCTGAAGAAAGACAAATGAATATCTTTTGAATGGAATAAAATGTAAATTTAACTGTAATTTCTATTTCTTGTAATTTCCATTGGATATGCATCCAGTGATAAACAAAAAAATGCATGTGGTAAATATTCTATTTATTAAAGGTGACAGATTGGTGTAATTAAAATGTATTTTGATATTTTACTTTTTTTAGGATATTATATTGAGATCAGATTCTAATGGTGTTTTTTTTTTCTCATTTGCAGATCCTTGGCAAGATTATAACTATTGCCGAACTACTCAAAATCCTACGCATCATGGAAGAGTTGTAACGCTTGAATCTAAACGACTGGCACCAAGAAGATCCGGCCATACTTGTCAAGATAAAAATCCAGGCTGTTATTTTTGTCCTAAATGTGGCAAGGCTTATCGATGGCTTAGAAATATGAAAAATCATTTAAAAGTAGAGTGTGGCAAGGATCCAAGCGAGTGTTGTCCCTATTGTCCGCATAAAACTCGATACAAGAGAAGTCTTCAAAAACATATTCTCAGAATTCACTTGTCGTAAGTTTAGATTTATTAATAAAACTTAGCATTTATATCAGAAATAGAAAATGTATACTGAAAATAAGACAATACAGTGTTATTTCTACATTTGAAAATTAAACAAAAGTAGTAATCGATTTATCGATTAAAAAATTGTAAATATATTTTTTTTTTTCAATTTTTTTCTATGAATATTCCAAGTTTTGAAAAATTTATAATTATTACATATTCGTTAATGTCGAACTTGATTTTTTTTCTGTTGAAAATAAAGTTTTTTCAATTTATAGTTGGATATCCTGTTCATCTGCAGTTGTAATTAATTGTGAATATATGAAAATAATTTTGGTTTTTAATGTTTTCAGAATTTTTTCTGCATCCTGTTATATGATGGATTGATGAAATTTCGAGGACAAGTTTTAACTTAATTCTTGTATAAAATATTCAAACTTGTTTAAGTTATAATGGATTTTTGAATGGTTTTTGTTGAAATTTTTTAATCTGACAATGTGTTTTTTTTTTGTTTTCAGGAAATAGAGGATATGCATGCAACTGGTGTGGAAGATCATTTTTTCGCCAATCGAGTCTTCAACAACATCAGAAGCTTGTTTGCGGAAAACCGCCCAATGTTTTTTGCTATTTTTGCTCATACAAATCACATTTCAAAGCTAATGTTAAGCGACACATGTTTCTCAAACACAATATTAATATGTAATAAGTTTTTTTTTTCCATTTACTCTATATTATATATACTCATCGTATTGGAAGATGTCTGTTTCAGACCTGGGCAGATAGCATCGAAATATTGTAAACTTGTAGTGGTAATGAAATATATTTATAATTGGATTTATGAAGCATGCGCTTCGATGTTAGAGTTTAGATAATATTACATTCACTCATTTATTATTATTTTTTTATTGTCATTTCATTTATTTTTTCTTCCCTCGTGCTTTTTCAAAGGCAGTTGGAAATACATGGAAATAATTTAACGATAAGTGACAATTTTCTTTCAGAACCGCCACGATTTCCCATTGTAAGGCCTCGTCTTCATGCCTGCCAACAGTGTGGCCAGATGTACTCGTGGCCTTCGAACTTGAGGAAGCATCAGCAAAAGGAATGTGGAATGACAACGTGTCAGACCCACTTTACCTGTCAGTACTGTCCTTACAAATCAAAAGCCATAGCAAGTTTTCTCAAGCATCTCATTGGGGTCCACAAAATCAACTGAACACACACTAGTAATTTTTATAAACATTTTTTCGTGTGTATTTATATGTATATTATTAACATCCGTCATCAAATTGAGGTATTGATTGCAATTTTTTTTATTCAACTTGTAAAATTGAAATCCTCCGAAAAATTTTGTTTTTTTAATTTCATACACAACTTTTTTATAATCAACTATCGACAAAATAAAATAAACTACCGTTTTTACAGGAGGTAGTAGATACGTTAAAAAAACTTTATGATCTAAATATCATAATAAAAATTACAATTAAGTAAAAAAAAAAAAAAAATTATTGAGGTTTTGGAAAAATAGACCATTTTACAGTCGATTTTTCCAGTTAATTAGAGAAATTGTTCTCGTAAGCGCATGATGTAAAAATAATAGCTCAATATGATAAAAAATTAAAAGAGTATATATAATTTATTAGTATAAGAAAATTTATACCAAATTTATAGGTTTAGATAAAAAAAAACGCTTCCACAGATCATCCGTGCGAGAAATCATTTGAAAATTAAGTTTTTACGAATAGTATTCATATAAAATAAAAAAATTCTATTATAAATAGACATCGTGCCGGGGTTGAATGTCCTCAATAGAAGATACAACCGCAAATACAAAGTAGAGTGAGATATAACAGAGCTAAGTACTCAAATGACTTAGGGTTTTTAAGTCAAAATAATCATTAGAATATGAATTTTAACAAATATCATGTTGTTTACAATAATAGGTATAAACACGTTTATGTAGCCTGCTTTTGAATTAAGTCATACATCATTTGTATGATCTTATATGTAGCGCCTTTTATTATTTCTAATATATCAATAAACTCATGTAAATATTTGTAAACTGGGTGATAAAAATTTAATACTATAAATTAACTAATTTTTGTTAGTATAAAAAATTTTTTTTTATTCATATGAAAATAAAAGTTAATGAAATTAATAAATTTTAATTTTGTTTCAGTCGTTTGGACCAACAACTTACGGACAGTCCTTGTAGAAAGAGATGTGAGATTATCGAGGACATCTAAAGGAAAAAAATCATCATTTGAACACAGTTGTCCAGTTTGTAGAAAAACTTTTCTCACGCTGGGTCATCTCTCTGCACATCGTCGACGATATTGCGGCGTTATTGCTAATATTATTTGTGGACATTGTGAACATCGTACTAAACGAATGTGGGATATGAAAGTCCACTTGGCAGGCGTGCACAATATTACAAAAGCTAATTTAAAAATGAATAGAGACATAATTAAAATTCCACGTCTTCGATGAAACTTTTTTTATCACTATTAAACAAAAAAAAAAATCATGCGATATTTGATCTGATTTAGGGTTTTATCTGTGTGCCAAAGGTGAGTACAGTAAATTTGAGTGAAAATCTAGAGTAAAATGCTTAAATTTGTGTTAGCAAATTTTGTATCAGTCAAATAATCGCGTGATTTTTAATGCGGGACGATATTTCGAAAAATTTAAATGCATTTGTGTGAGAATTAAATCAAGAATTTACCATTTATCCACTATCAATATAATTAAATTAAGTATTTCTTATTGAAAATGATTTAATAGTTGTTTTAGAGACGTTCAAAGCATTTTAAACTCCGAGATACCGTTCATTTTTGTAACATCTTGACTATTTCGATATTTTTATTTTAAAAGTATATTATAAATATACTAAGAATTTAAATAGAGATTTTTTATGAATAGATTTTTACAAATATCCCACATTTTTTGATCGGAATAACCAAAAAAATTTAAAATTTAACTTAAGTATAATGAAAATTTAAAAATAGAAATTTTCACACAGATGTTACAAAAATCTAATTTAACATTATTATCTCTACTTATAATAATTATTGTTATAATTTATTTTTAAGTATACACAAAAATTCATAAATTGAATTTTATTGTAGTTTTATTGTACGATATTATGAAGGTAAAGTTGTGATAATGAAATTTTGAGTTTATTGGTTTTTTTTTTTCAGCATAAGATGAAATATTTCCTTATCCGTTAGAATTATTTAATTTTTTTTTGCATATACAATGATTAAAAATAATTACTGGTTTTTATATATGACTATGAAATATTTGTGTTTCAGGGTTGATTTGTGATGATAAAGTCGCTGTGAGAGTGCAACGACGAATGCGACGATCTTCACAATCACGATTGAAGATACGGGATAAACTTCAATTTTGTCCTTGGTGTCCATATCGAAGTGATCGCAGATGGAATGTTAAATCGCATGTGAAACGGGTTCACATCGGACTCTAGCAAAAATAGTAGAGACAATATATATTGCATTATTACAATTAATTCCGTGAATAAATCATAGTTATCAATAATTAATGGAATTTTGATTTTTTTTTTTGTGTATTCCTATTATAGATTTTATTTTTTTATTTTTTTTTTTTAATTCAAATTAATCGTGTAAATCTATTATATTGTCTTTATAAATTATTTTTTGATTATAGGGAGGCGGCGACCAAGGCGTTACACAAAAGTTCAAAACCATCCAGCATTAAGAACAGCAATGGAAGCTGTTGCGCAAGGTACCATGTCTCTGAGGTCGGCTGAAAAACAATTTCACATTCCCCGAACTACACTGCAACGTTATATTAAGCAAGGTATCCCTATTACGTCGCTCCGACGTATTATGCGCAAATGTGAATAAATTTCCATGTGAAAAATTCGACACGCGCTCTACCAATTTGTTACTTGATGAACATAACAAAAAAAAAAAAAACACTAGCACAAATGATCCATGGTGGAAATATAATAATAAAGTGCATACTTCTAAGTGAAATTGCGTTCGTTTTTTTATGGTTTCACTTAATCATAAAATTTTGTCCTTACTCTAATACATTTTGATTTTTTAGTTATATTAATCCACAATCAATGGAATTTTATTTTCATTATTTATGCTGGTTATTATTAAAATAATGCCCTAATCCAACTAATTAAATATGATGTTTTTGTTGATGTTATTGTTAGCTTTTCACGATTCTAAATCCGTACTAAAGCCGAACAAAATTCTAAATAATTTTTTAATTAATTATTAATGTAGTAAGGTAAAAAATTTCATGACAATTTTATGTATGTAATACATTTTTTAAAGGTATTCTACGAAGTAAAGATAGATTGAAAAATAGTGCATGCTTAGCAAAGTACTGTACTAAAAGCTTGCACATTTTTTTACCGCAAAGTTCACAGTAACAACCAGATTTTTTTTCCACTCAAAATCATAAATTTTTCAATCTAATATACAATTAAAATATTTTTTTTCAGCAGCAACTCCTGTGTCACTCATCAATTCTACAAGTATCCACAAATGTCCAAAATGTGAACGAAGCTACAAGTTTTCTCGATCATTAAGACGTCATTTAATGATTGAATGTGGAAAAGCTCCACAACACAAGTGTCCATTTTGCAGTCATTCCAGCAAGTATCGTGCTGACATCCGAAAACATATAACATACGTTCACATAATGCCTCGATCTAATAAAAAACGTTCAACTTGAGAATAAACTTGATGTTGTTTTTTTTTAAATTTATATCTGCATAGAAAATAATAATTGCATGAATGAAAGCGCACATAATATACATAAAATATTCAAAATTTCGTGTGCATCTGTAGAAACAAACAAAAAATGAACGTGTAAGGTAGAGTTAGAAAAATGATATATTTTTTTTTCACATTTTTAATGTGTTTAATTTGTATTAACCAGTGTTATTAATGATTGCAGGTCGAGCGACGAGGAAGTCGCAATCAACTCGGCCAGGCAATTGCAGACGATTACGTGGACATGGATGGTACTTCTGTGAGAACTGCGGTAGACGTTATCATCAAGCTAAGAATCTTAGACGACATGTTCTAAACGAATGCGGAAAACAACCGAGTTATCAATGCTCATTTTGTCCGTACAGAGCTACATACAAGTCCTATCTTGATATACACATGGCTAAACACAATAGTCGTGATTTTACGCCTCGAGTAGCCTGTGTGAGATATGATAATCTTGGAAATACGTAATTGCTACATATTTTTACAGATATCTGCAACGGTATATCAATTGATCATAATTGCAGTTATGCTTAAGTGTAATTATTTATATTTCGTATTTAAAATCAATTGTAATATGCGGAATAAATGTCTCTTTTGGTTTTTTTTTCTCCATTTTGGCTGACAGCAGTTAGAATTTTTTCTTCTACAATAATATCTTAAATCATAATGATTAGATTTTCAATTTGTAGTGGGGAAAAAAACACAATGACAACAAAAGGCTTAAATGCCGATTATCTGCTAGTTAATTAATAAAAAATTTCATGTGACGATAATTATAGTGGTTTTTCTGATCTTATTGAATTTTTACATTCTTGTTTTCAGATTTTGGCATTAAATTTTTAAATAAGGTGGAAATTTGAATCTTTATTTATCGCAAATATATCAAATGGTTTTTTTTTTTCACGTTAATAATGTTTTTTAATTGAATTTATTAGAATTTTTTTTTTTTTTTTGCTTTTAAAATATTTGCGATAGTACAAGATCATTCCCATCATGTCCTGACATTTTTTTGCATGTAATTTAAATACATTATTGTGTATACTAAGGATAATTTAAATATTTTCTATGGTTTTAGGTCATTTTTCTTCGTTTTTTTTAATGACTTTTTAAAAAAATTAAAAAATTTGATACAATTAAAATAAATAAATAAGAAATAATTTAGGTGAAAAAATACAATATTCATATTCATTATTTTATCTTCTTTATCATATCATTAATATCAAAATCTTAATTGTAAGAATTCAAACAAAAAATCTCATATTTCTTCTTTCAAAATTTCGTACAATTTTTATGGCTTGAGAATGATGATCCTTTGTGTTCTTTTTTTTTTTCTTTAATTGTCTTTGTGGAAAAATTGACCGAAATTTTCGCGACCCTTAATAAGTAAAAAAAAAAAAAAATGAAATAAAATTTGTTGATCTCAACTAAAACAGTTATCTAAATTTGTTTCAGATCGCAATTACAGTTCGGCCAATTGGACAGTACCGACCTTACCTTCAACATCGAAAGAGGTTATATCAACTCGTCGCTTGCGCTCAACGACCTTTGGAGATGACTTTATGCACGGAAGCAAGTGCCGAATGCGTCGTCTTGGGCCAAGAAAATATTTGTGCACTGATTGTGGAAGTACATTCGCTCTGCGTGCATCTCTAACACGTCACCAGGCTCTCGAGTGCACGCGAGATCTTCTGATAAGCAAACCTAAGAAGAAAGTAACTCCCAAGCACGCGTCAACGCCGAAACCAACCAAAACACCGAATCGCGTTACACCCAAAACTGAACCACTCCCGAAGCTAATCGCCGCTAAATTGTTGCAAATCAAACCTGATCCAGATGCACCACTTGTTAATATCAAGACGGAAGTTAAGAAAAAGAAGAAGAAACATACTTGCAAACGATGCGGTCGTGAATATGCATTTTATACATCACTCTGGCGACATCTGCACTACGAATGTGGAATGGAGCCGAAGTTTACTTGTGAAGTTTGTCATTTGCGCTTCGCTCAAAAAAGCAATCTTGAGCGACATATAAGAAATATGCATCCGTTTGCTAATATCACCGTTCCATAAAAATTGTAAGTAAATTTTTCGCTGGGATATATATTTTTTTTTTCTATTAAAAAACGTGAGAACTGTTGATTTTCCCACGTCAATCCTCTTTCCTCATGTTTATTATGCATGTATGTCCTTGTTAATTGACATTAATCCTGTTTATAGTCCGATAAAACTGTTTTTGAAATATATTTAACTGATTAGTTCATTTGTATTTTTTTGATTTAGTTGCAGAGGTATCGAGGCGAACGATTCTTCACAAGCGGCTATCAAGACCTCTAAATGATGTTAGCCGAACTAATTGTGGATTTAGATGCCCACATTGCTCGAGAAATTATAATAATAAGGATATTTTGATGAAACATATGCAATTAGAATGCGATTATCGGCATAATTTTTTCTGTAATATTTGTTCAGTGAAATTTAAACAAAGTAATGATTTACGACGTCATTTTTTAAAACAACATCAATTGTATGTACCACCGAAATTTGCCATTCCTAAGAAAATATTGGCTGACAAAGACACTTGAGCGATAAATTTAATTTTAATGTTTAAATTGAATTAGATATTTAGAGAGCAAGGAGGAAGAAGGAGAAGAATAAAAAAATCGCTAAATTATTTTTTATATTTCTAACATTTCAAGAAAGATAAAAAAAAAAAACAATTATTAAATTTTGATATAGAACATTTTTTTTTGATCAATTTTTCTCGAAATATTCTGTATCATAATTTTTTTAATTGCATTGATTTATTGTTGAGAAGTTGTAGTAATTTTTTGAAATATTATTCAGCGATTTTTTTTTTTTAATTAATTTATGTTTAAAAAACAAGGTATATTTTATTTGAAGTAGCAATCAAAAAGTTGGTTTTTTATTTGTTTTTCAGCCGTGACGATTCTTCACTAAGATTACACGAAATTTGATTGCGTTTTTTTTTGTATGTTAATATTATTAATTAAGTATTTAAAAATAAGAGCATCTTTTTTTTCGAGTTAGCATTTCTAATTACGCTAACAATCCGGTAATTCATTTACCTGATATGTATTGTATATCACGGAACAATAATAAAGCTCTCAGCAAAATGATTGAAATTTGTGTATATGTTGAATAAAAATTTAATAAAATTTCTTAAGAATATTTTTTTAAAACGCTATTTTATGTATATTAACATAATTTAATTTTTTTTCAGATGCCTACTATGAATTTCGACATCGCATCAATGATAAATCTTCTGTCAACGTTGCGTCATCGAACGGCTATTGGCAAAATCCAGGCTACACACGAAGATCTCTAAAGAATTCCAATCGACAGCGCCATCAATGTTCTGCATGTGGACGACTGTATTCTCTGAAACAAAATCTCTCACGACACGTAAATTTTGAGTGTGGTGGACAAAAAAGATTTTCGTGTCATCTCTGTCCTAACAAATTTACACAGAATGTTAGTTTACGTCGACATCTTACTCATCATCATAACATTGATCCGGAATCTTTGCGATATCCGATAGGGAAACAACGCTTTAGGCGGTAATTTAGTGAAAAAAAGACATTAAATATGTATCACCTTTTACAACTAAAAACGTACATGCATGGTTCTACTATTTAATCAATTTTGGTAATTGATAGATAAATTATTTGTCTCATATATCCAAAGGTTTTGGCTGCGAACGCGGTATTAATTCACTTTTAATTATATTATTATTATTATTTTTTTGAATTTTTGTATATTTTTAAGGGTCAAAGAAGAAAAAGTACAAAAAATTTTGAATTTTTGTTCGAAATTCAAGGATTAAAAGTCAAATTTAAAGGTTTTATATTGCAAATATTAGTTGATTTAAATAAAAATGAATAAAATATTGTTCTATTTTATTAAGTAAATAAAATTTCTTCGTTTGTGAAAAAGTTTATTAATAATGTACTGTATTTTAAGGTTTTTGAAATTTTGTATTTTTATAAATCAATTTATTTACAGGTTTATTTATTGTTTAAGATTTAAATTTACTTTTAATATTTTCTAATAATGATCTTGAAGAATTTTTCGTTTAATAGAATGAGAAGAATTTTATTGTGGAAATGTAATAAATTAATATTAACGTGTTATTAAAATTTAATGTTTCAGGGCTTGTACTGTATTCCGATACATTGAGCGCCAAGGATCGAATTTTGTGCAAAAAAACTTTGAAGTGTCCTAAATGCGCCCACTCCTATGCACAATGGAAGAGTCTACTTCAACATATGAACTATTTCTGCCAAGTTGATCCACTGTTCGTGTGTCCATTCTGCGGTCATGGATCAAGACTTCCAACTTTACTTAAGTATCATTTAGCAAAAAATCATCAACATGCATTACTTACTTCTTAAAAAATTTCATTTTTTCTTCTAGTGGAATATCATTTAAAAAACTTGAAATTTACTACATAAAATATTTTATCACTGGTAAATTATGAACTAATTAATGTACTTTTTGCATTAAAACTTTTTTTATCTTTCTACGTTTTTTAATCCTCTACATAAAAATTCATTTAGAGGATTTTATGATTAAAAAAAAATTTTTTTTTTTTTTTTCAAGTACTAAAAATATTATTTTGTTGTTTAAAATATATTGATATATTGAGGGATATAAAATTTATTTTCAAAAATATAAACAAGTTTTTGAAAATAACGACATTTTTGTTCACGTTTGTCAAAAATAATCCTTTTTTTCTTTTTCGACAAATAAAAGTTTATAAAAATTTTATGATGTGAGTTTATGGTTAAAAACAAAAACAAAAAACATGAGTTTTCAGGTTTTGAAGATTATGTTAAGTTAGATTATTAACTTTGTCCTACAGTGACATTTTTACAGAATAATTTTTTTTTTTTATTTCGGAGTCAGTACTATCGCCATTTATTAATTTAGAAATAAAATTTAAAAATAATAATTATTTCTGTAATTATACGAAAAATCAAGAGAAAAAATCACAATGAAAATAATGAAAACAAATAAAATATCAAATAATTTAATTTATTTTGCGCAATATAAATGTTTTTTGCTGTTAATTATTGAAATATGAATTCTATCTGTAATTATTTATTTATAATTATAACAAAATTTAATAAATTTTTAATTATTACTTTTTTTTTGGTAAATTAATTGAAATTAATTTTATTGTTTCAGATTTAAATGCAGTTGGTACTTATACGTAAAACCATATTTCCTAAATCTAAAACACACAAGAAAAACAGCAGAATACAAATTTCAATTTTAATTATCAAATAATTACAAAATATTATAATTTACAAAGTTATTATAATTTACAAAATATTTTTATTAACCAAATTTTTTTTTTATGTTTCAGATATCTGGGAGGAGACGGACTGCTCATTCAAGGATGAAGTAACCACTAGATACGTTTCGTCTACTGTACATTCGAGATCAACGTAAAAAATTAATTTTTCCCACGTAATAATGCAATTAGTTTGAGTTTGCAATTCTAATTAAAATTTCATGATTTCAGCCGAAGAAAATCGAAAAAATCTAAACAAACGATCGACATGGCGACACGACCGGTCGCGAAAAAAGGACGCAAATTTTCCTGTGCTTTCTGTCCCTGTAAGACGACTTACAAGTCTAACATGGACAGACATATACGGAATATTCATGATATAGGAAGTACTTTGAAATTTAGTTGTGGCATCTGTAATTTCCGCAGCACTTATAGATTTTGTATAAGTCGACATGCCAGATCTGTTCATCGGGTCAAAGATGACAGTGTTATTCTAGAACATGTCCCATAAATTATTCCTTTTTTTATCATCAAATTTGTGTGTGAAAATCTACAAAAAAAAATTTTTTTTTCCAAGTTTATCCATAATATTGCGTAAATCTTGTAAATGAAACGAAATAAATTTTCTTGTGATTGTATAAAAATATTTAAAGTTGAATATTAATATTAATCAATTTTTTTTTCAGCATTTTTTAAAATGTTTACATCCAAAAAATTGCGTAATTTCATGAACAAAATCTCATAACTGTTATTTTTAATTATTGATTTGATTATCTAAATTTTTTTTAGCATTTCTAACGGTACAAAAAATATTTATTTCCTATTATTAATTCAATTTATATCTATTTGTTTCAGAATCATCTGGTATATCCTCAAAACATCTCAATGACCAAATAACCGAAGAAGAAGATAAAGAAGAAGAACTTATCGAAAATGAAGAAATAAACGATCAGCCAGAATTTCTCGATGAAGAACTATTGGTTTCAGAGGATGAAGAAGAGTCGATTATTGATTGTAACCAACAAATAACATTTTCTGCACGCAATAATTCAATACATCGTGAATTTTTACGTAAACAAGCCGGTCAAAAATCTGAAATGGAAGTTGAAAAAATGACCAATGAGCCTGGTTGTTCAGCTGACAGTGGGAAAATATTATCGAAAAATCGAGAATTGGTGGAGAAAAATTTAAATGCCGCTATCTCAAATGCCATAAAAAGTGTGACAGTCACTGCCAAAGTTCGACATCGTGAATTGCACAAATTTACGGCTGAAAATGGAGTTTACAAATGTTGGGATTGTGACAAAAAGTATCAGTGGGCATCGTCTTTGTCGCGTCATCGTGCTATTGAGTGTGGGCCAAAAAATAAAAAATTGTATGTGTGCTCTCTTTGCCACTATCGCACTAGATACAAGGGAAATTTTTTACGACACTTGAAATCTCCAAGACACAAGATAAACACCATGTACCCGCAGGCTAATGATGCCGTAATCGTTAAAACATCTTCCTGAAAATCTGAAGCATCTGAAAATCACAAAAAAAAAAAAATTCATGAAGATGAAGAAATAAATAATGATTAATTTCACTTTTAGTGTTAAATTTTGTTGATAACAATTTTTCAATTTCAACAGAGTTAATTCGTGTCATTATAAAATATGTTTTTGTAATTAATAAAGTTTGGTGACATAGCAAAATTCGTTTTTTTGTATAAGTAATTTATCGGAAAAATTTTTTTTTATTCTCTATTGCGCTCTGATTTGATTAATGATGATTTTTGTTTTCCCCACCCCACTAGATATATAAAAAAATGCTTCTCAGAGTGCTTTATTGAATGAATTTTGTTATTTTAATACTTTTTTTTTTTAATGATTTTTTTTTTGTTGTTGTAAGCATTACTATCTAGCTGGCTACTTTTGAATTAATTTATTATTTGTAATAACTTTATCCTCGGTGAATGCTGAATAATGAAAAGATTGCAGCTTAACCGTTGAAATTTTCTTTGTTTACAGCATACCGCAAGATGTACATGGGCGAACAAATGCTCGGCTACACTTGCGTCAAATGCAGCAAATTCTACAAAATGTGGAGCAATTACTTGAAACACAAGTGTGAACCACCGCAATTCAAATGCAATCTCTGTCCATTTGCGGCCTTCAAAGCCTTCATTCTACATGCCCATCAAGCAGAACAGCACTTTAAAATTCACCCTCAAAATACCTGATTAAGTTTTCATCAAGGATTTCAATAATTTTAAATTTAACAATATATGTATTAACTTCAAAGCTTGTCTGTTTGTTTTTTTTTGTTGACACAGGTTGTTCTTACATTATATTATTGCTATCACACGCGTTTATTATTGCCAATGTTTTTTTTTTCCACCAACTACAATATCTGTGTGTTTTTAAATGCTTTGAAGAATCTCTTACACGTCATAATTTTTATGCTTTTACAATATTATCTTATAATCAAGATGTTTTTTTATTTCCCATAGTTGATTTCACGTAGCGACTGTATACTTTGTATTTTTGTAAATGTATATCAAATAAATAAAGTGCGTGCAAATAATTTTTTTTCCCCCGATGATAATATATATATATATATATAATATAAAAAATATTGTTTAACAATATTTTAAATAGAAAAAAAATATTTATTTTCAAAATTTATTTCAAAAATAATGAAAATGTGAGATTGTAAAAAAAAAAAAAAAAAAAATTCTTATATTTTATAATCTTCAATTTTCAGGGATAAATTTCTATTTTTTATTCCATGTTTAAATTTGGGTAAAGATTAAATTTTTGTTCACGAATTTTTTTTTTTCCTATTTAATGTTTTCAGATCTTCAAATGCAGCGAAATATGATGAAAAATGGATGATGACGTAAAAAAAAATGTGAGAAGGTGTTAATAAAATATCTGGAATCATTTGTTGAATGATTCACATAAAATAAATTTGTCGCTTGATGAAATAATTTGTGTATGTGTTATGTATTGCATCACAAGTATCATATATATTCAAAAATTATTTATTTAATTAGTTTAATTATATGTTGTTGTTTTTTTTTTTAAATCTACGGATTTCTCCCAGATGAAAAATAATGTACCAGACATAAGTAACTGACCATGAATGGTCTTTATTTTTTTCTTTCAGAGGGCATCTACATGTGTTTGGCATGCAGCAAATCATACAAATGGAAGAAATCACTGCACAGACATGTTCGTGAGAGTCCTGAATGTTGGCCATTACTCTTAAATTCGGGAAATATGGAATTCATCAAACAAATACAATATAAAATGCATTATCTCGCCAATAAATAAAAAATAAATAAATAAATCAAAGAAGACCAACTATTCGTAATCATAAAGTAAAACATAATAAGTTATGTTTATAATCTTACTTTATTGATGTTAATAAATATTTTTGTATAGTAATAAAAAATGGTTAAATATTCTGATTATAAAATATTGTCACATAAATTATTCCTTGTAGTGTTAACTATTAAATTTTGCATTTATTAAGTATATCTTGAAATCGTATCATATATATATTTATTTAAAATATTTATTTATAAGTAGTTTTTGTAATTATTGTTTCTTTATTTATTTCATTGACTAATTTTGGTAATTAATATTTTTTTTTCAGTGTTAAGAAGACCGAGGAGATTGGCTGCAACAAGAAATACCACAGTGAAAATATATAAACAGCCTGGATATGTTTGTGGACGATGTAAAAAAGCCTATTCGACGTCTTCCACTTTAAAACGTCACATAAAACTTGAATGTGGATTACCACCACAATTTCATTGTCCATACTGTCGATTTAGTTCCAAGAGGAAATTCAATCTAAATGTTCATATCAGTACCAGACATAAAAATTTACCGCTGGTATAATTATTAAAATATTAACTGTGAGTTACAATAAAAAAAAATTTTTTTTTTAAACCCATTTCATGCTTAAGTATGTTCTAATGATTTTATATACACTAGAAAAACTTGTCATATGCATTGTCATTATTGTATCTTCACAGATAGTTTAATAATAATTTTCAAAATAATGATTTATAATTAAAAAAAATTTTTTCTTTCTTTTTTCACAACAATTTGTTGAAAATGTGTAAATTTTCCGAAATATGAATGAAAAAAACAACAGAACTAATGTTGGAAATTAATATTGATACATATTTTCTAATGTTTTATATACATTGGGCATTTTTTTTTTTTTGAATTGACAATAATTTAAAGAGGCATGCTTCTTAATAAATGTATATTTTGATGTATGTATTTATTTCCAATACTAACGTTAATAATTTTAACGTAATATTTTGTAAGTATTGCATTTATTGCAACAAATAAAGCATTTATTCATGATATAGATTATAATTTTGATGATAATAGAGATATTTCTTCTGATGCACTGCAGGTATTCATGATAAAATCACATTAGAACAGTTACTAAAACATTTCTGCTTACTTTTGTTTCAGATTGTACACCAAGGATGATTGTCGGTGGGCGGGATAGGAAACCATTTCCATGTCGACACTGCGATCGAAGCTACAAGAATAAAAGTTCATTAACCCGTCATCAGCAGTACGAATGTGGGAAACATCGGCAATACATGTGTCCGATATGTCACAAACGATTGCAGAAAAGCAGTTTACCCAAGCACATGCTTATGCATGGAATTTAAATAGTATATATTAAATATATACTGGTGAAATTCATATAATTATTGTATACGAAATATACAAATTTATTTACAGTTCTATGGGATTCCGTGCATAACAACATAACAATCAGTGATTATATATAATTTAGTGACAATAAGTGAATGTCTAAAAAAATTTTTTCACCTACATCCTTTTATTAATAACGAAAAAATTTTTATTGTACATACATTTATAGACGTTAAGTTTTTATTTATCAATCTAATGTTCTATTGATTAAACGGATTAAGGGGGTAATTATTTAAAACAAAAAAAAAAAAACCAAAAACAAAAATGTACTTTGAAAAACATATGTGACGAAAGATATCTTGCTAAGTGTATAGGAATAATGTTATTTGATATATGTTATACATATATATTAATTCGAGTACGAAATAAAGTAATATATATGTATGTACATATATCTTATATTATATATATGTATATTTAAAAAATTTCTATCTCAATCTGCCTTATTCATGACTTGTATCTTTATTTCTTTATTTCTCTTATATAAACGCCACCTCATTTTAATTATTTAATTGGGAAAGATAAAAAATATTTGATTTTTAGTTTTGGCACATGAAAAAGAAAAAAATATATATATATACACACCATTTATTTTTTTCCGGAGGCTATTGGCTGATTCATTTGTGTTGGGTTGGTTGTGGGTTTTATAAATAAAAATAATTTTAATACTCGTATTCTGTATGCAAGAGTAACTATCATCATCGGACGCCATTTTATCATTTTCGATTATTAAAAAAAAAAAAATCCTTGTGAATATCCAAATATTTTTTGCACTGAGAAAATTATATATATATATATAAAAGAAATAATTTATTTATATGATTATGCTTTAGTTGAAATTTCTTTTATTTATTTTTTATTAACGAAATTTTTTTCTCAGTGATTTTTTTCTATAAAAAAAAAAACAATATTAATTTAGATTTCTCCCATTTTTGTTGAATTATTTGATTAATTTTCATTTATTTATTTAATTTTCGCCTTTCGCTCTGTTGCGGTGGCTGCTGTTACAGGCATGGGAGCTCTACTATCAATTCTTCGCTCGGACTACAGTAGTAGCAGTACTAGAAAACACCATGGAATTAAGAAATCCCGATCTGTAGTGAGCAGCGAGAGCCGCAGAAGCCGATCATCCGATGGTAATTTCAGCAGCGAGAATACATCCGGTGCTACAACTGCTCCAACACGTGAACGATCAACTCGTGAAGTTATTTTTCCAGACTCTTTTGAAGTTTTACCACAACCACGTGATCTAACTTATGTGGGTGTACCGCACGAACAGCAGCGCAAATTCCGCTGTCGTTTTTGTGGCAAAGGATATCGATGGAAAAGTACAATGCGTAGACATGAAATGGTTGAATGTGGTGGTAAAGCACCGGCTTTTCAGTGCCCTCAATGCCCGTACAAAGCACGTCAACGTGGTAATTTAACTGTTCACTTTAAGCGTCATCATCAAAAACTCGGATATGATGAAACCTCACAAGGTTCTAGAGATTAAATTCATCATACTTCCTCTGCCTCCTAAAAAATTCATGTTACATTAATTTTATTTTCAAACAAACAAAAAAAATTATTAACGGTAACTGAGGCTATATAAAATGGTTAATTGTATTTTTTTTTTTTTTTTCAGTTTAATATGATTTTTTTTGTGTTTTTCATATAAAATAATAAAAAAAAGTTTTTTTTTTGTGTATAGTGTTATAAAATAAACATAAAAAAAAATGGTCTGGATCAGACAGTTTTTTTTGTAAACAAAAAATATATTAAAAAAAAACAATTGTATATTTTTTTGCATGATACGTGTAGTTTTGATCAAGATTTGAATGAATTTAGTTCTTTTTTAGTTTTTCGTTTATCTCATCATTCATGGAATATTCATGGAATTTTTATATTGTATCCTAGGATTGCTCAAAACAATATTGTATAGTTTATGTATGATTTTTATCTAACCGTCCAATAGTAATTGCTGATTTACTCTGGGTTGTGTGCTTTCAATGAATTACATCGCGTTCTCCAAAGCCAAAAGGGCGTGTTTTTAATTATATCCTCAAAACTATTGAAGATAAAATTTTTTTTCAAAATACCTTTTTTGTAGACAATTTTATTAGCTACAAAATCGATATTTAACAAAATTTGCCTAACTTGCATCCTTCATCAAAATATCAGCAAGTAAAAAATTTTTTTTTTCATCAATCTGAATTTTATGGTGATACGCTCTTTTGATTTTAGACACGTGATATGATAATATAAAATATGACGAATAGTGATAACAGTGATTTTTACATCAATTCACTTATAACTACTACCTCAGTTTAATTCTCATTCTGGTTATTTTCAATAGATCGATAAATGGCGAAAAAAAAATTAGAGGCAGTGGAAGTATTTTAGTTTTTTAAAATGATATATATTTCTTCGTTAAAAAGACATTGTTACCGATTCCATTTTTTCTACTGGGATATACATATGATTGTAAAACAAAAAAAAATAGTTTAGATACTTATCGGTTAAGAATAATAATTTTATACAGAGTATATAAGATTTAAAAATAATACGGTGCTTCAGGTTTCTCGTGGTTTAGGTCTACTCTCTTTTGATAAGGGAAGCATCGATTGTATTTATATAATAATAATAATAATAACAATAACAATAATAATAATAATAATAATAATAATATTGACAATAATTCTTAAATGACAATCAACGAGCTTCGTACATAATTAGAATATATCGTATATTTTCTTAACATATTCTTAATTCATGTCAGTGGTCATTGAAAAATTTGTTAATATTCCGATATTGTTGATTGTGTCTCTAATTAATTATTATCATAATTTAATCCTGGCTCGGGAATATTTTATAATGTTTTTGTTCTTTTTTTTTTTTTTTTTACAATTTAAAACATGAAATAATGATACATTTTCTGTATCATTGGGGTAATGCAGTAGATATTAATAACAATTCCAGAAAATAAGACGTCAAATAAATCAAATAGACGTCAGTATTTTTGATATCAGTATTTAGCGATTTATATTAATAGTCGCAATTTCACATTTGTGCCTGCAAAGTCCATTATATAGGATTTACTGCAATTTTTCTGTTCATATTTAAAAGAAAACAAAAGAAAAAAAAAAACACAAAAAAATAATAATGTATTTTTCATTTATTTCTTTGTAATCTTATAATTATTCCAGTTTGAGTGAAAAAAAAAAAAAAAAAATTTATGTTTACAAATCACAAGTTAAATTTAAATAAAACAAACACACATACTCCTTGTATTCTAATTGTATGCTTTTAAGTTAATTTTTTCATCTTATTTAACTTTTTTTTTTTTTTGCTATTTTTCTGATTTTTTTTTTTTTTTTTCGTTATTTTTTGTAATAAAATTTAATATCTATGATGATTAAAATTTATTGGAAAATTCGATTTAATTTTAGTTTTATTAAAAATAATATTGTTGTTAATTTCGATGTTTTCGATTTGATTTTGTTACAAGAAATATTATATATAGATATTACTTGTAATAATATTAAAAATTATATTAATTGTCGATATAATAAAAAAACCATCTGACTCTCTGTATTTTTTAACAATTAGCAAAAAAAAACATGATCATTATGAAATTTAATTTTTTTTTCAAATCAATGTGTCTTTTAGCATGTCACTGATGATTATTTTTTATTAATAAATCAAATAAATGTTGTTACAGGATACTTTCTGAAATGATAAACAAAAAATTAATCGAAAAAGTTGTTTCCTTGACATTTTTACATTATTAAACCTTATGTAATTTTGTTTAATAGAGAAATAATTTTTTATTGCTGAATTAAAATGTGAATATAATTTTTTTTGTTTTCTTTTTTTTTCAGTTTCCTTCTTCCGGCAATTGAGGTATCCGTGTCATTCATGTGGTAGACACTACAGAAGACTCGTTTCATTGCAACGTCATAAAAAATGGGAATGCGGTATTGAGGCTCAATTTGAATGCACAATGTGTCGGACAAAATTTAAGCATAAGCACAGTTTACAGAGACATTATCGAGTTCACATTGCAATGGCATCACAACCTCATCAGTAAAAAAAAAAAATTAATAGATATTACTGCTCATTAATATCTATTAAAAAAATTTATTTCTTCCAGCGAACAAAGAGTTAAAGGAGACATTTGATACATGAATGTATTACATTGTATTGCTTGACAATAAACACTATTTTAGTAATTTTTTCGTGTAGTAATTTTTATTTTTAATCATTTTTACATATATAATAATATTCACATGTGAAAAGTGACAAAAAATTGCAATTTGATTAAATAGAATTTGATTTAATATTTATTTCTTCTTGATTGCAGGTGATAGAATGACACAACAATCGATTTTTGAGAGGATGATTTTTTTATGAAGAAAAAAAAGTATACGTAAATTGTTTATTCATTTCAGATCTTTATATTCAATTTTTTTTTTTAAATTATCATCATGGTTTCTCAGCGAAATAAAAAAGGTATTTAAAAATTATGAGTTTTTTTTCTTAGTGAAAAAAGAATTGATAATTTATTTTTTAGGACTGGAAATTATGATCAATAATGGGACTGATGACGACATGATATAAAAATTTCTAACTCAATTCGAATAAAAAATTCAACTAATTCGGACAGGGTAATTGAAGAAAAGTCTCCTCTTCTTTTTATTAACGTGAGTTGTTAAGTATTTTTTTCTACGAATTATTCTATACCTATAAAAGTACTAATATCAAATTTTTGATTCCAGAAGCTGCCAACAGATTTTTGGATATCGGGAATAAGTGAGAGATTTAATCATAGCTTTGATGCGGCTGTTGGAGCTATCAGGCATTACTTTGTCAATCGTAAGCTTAAATTTATTTATTCTGACATTAAATAATCGAGTTTTCACATCCAAACTAATAATATACATAGTATATATCGATTTTTTTATGATTTTAAAATTTTTTTTTCAAAAGATTTCTTCAAAAATATTTTATTTCTTCCCATAATGAAAAATTATAAACTTTTTTTTTCTTTTTTTTACAATCTTTACCTCATTATTTTTCATTTTTCTAATATTTTCTAACAGATTTGTGTATATATTTTGTGTATTTTCACCTGCAGTGCATCTTATTTCATCGATACCTAAATATTTTAATTCAAAAATGTGACAATCCATTTCACAAAAAGGAAAAAGTAAGTGTCTGTATAATTTATAATATGTAAAATAATGTTATTAATATGTAATCTTACATAAAACCTTTTTAAATATCGATTAAAATTACTATTCATCAAAAAATTCAATTAAACCCCGATTTAATGGCGTTATTACTATTCCCATCATTGTTATAAATTTCTAAATGTGAAAAAATTAATTATTTAAAAAAATTCTACCTGTAATTTTTTTTAATTTTCTGTTTCAGTCAAAATACTGGATATTTTTATTTCAAGGTCAACCATAAAACTATTGGATAAACTATTGAATAGATATTTCTAAATCGTCTGTACAATTTTTGATAATTATAATTTGTGAAATTTCACAATGAATTTGATTGTTTAATGCTGAGATAAAAAAATGAAAAACAGTGATTATTGCAGTCAAACTGTTTGGAATAGTTATTATAAAAATTTTTTTTTTATTCCAGGTAATGGACTGCAGGATAACTATCATCAGTCACCAAGTAATACATCAATACTCCTGATGAATCAAAACACGATGCCTGATCCTAATTTTATACCAGTGGATGCAACAAAAGGTCGGTTATCCTTTCAGTGTCCAAATTGCGGTCGTTTGTACATGCGATCATCAAGTTTGAAACGTCACCTGCGCCTTGAGTGTGGCAAAACTCCGAGTTTTCTGTGTCACATTTGTAATGGAAAATTTACCTATAGTCACAATTTAACGGCACACATGAAACGACATTTTGAAGATCCTCAATATGTTTGTTCCTATTGTCAAAAAGGGTTTTATAGGCGTGACAAACTCATCAATCACGTAGCAATACATGAAAATGAATTATTGCATTTGTGATTGAATTTTCTTAAATTATACGATCAAATTTTTTTTTTTTCACATATTCCGAAATAAATATAATATGGAATTTTTCAATTCCAAAGCCATTTCAACCAAATATCCGGTAATTTCTCGATCAAATAGACTTATTGTTCAAATTCATTTTTTTATAACTGTAAAAAAAAATCAGATTGATTTTTTTCACAATTCTTTTATGAAAAGAAATTTTTAATAAAAAAAATTTGTAATAGGTATTTTCATGAATGAAGAGTATACCGACTTATTACAAATTTTTTTAAAATTGTTGTAATTATTAATGATTAATTTATATTAAGCATATCAGATAAATTCGTTATTAACGAATTTTTTGGCTATTATTTTACTATTGATGTATGACATATATTGGAATAATGTGCCTTTTTATTATTTCAATTAAAAATAACGAACAATCAGTTCAGTCTTACAAAAAATGACGAAATATTGAAAAAATCAATATTTTACTACTAACAATATAATGATCAATTTTTGTTATTTGTTAATCATTATTTTATGATTACATTTGACAGATATTTTTCAATAACTAAATATTATACCTCGTAAAAAAAAAAATTAAAGTCATTTAAAATGATTCTGAATTTCTTGTTTGATTTTTATTGCTAGAAATAATTTTTTTTATGATTATTAAATATTTACAATTAATTTGGTAATATTTAGTTATTGAATTATATTCAATGAGAATATGAATCTCATTAAAAAAAATTAATTTTTGCGAATTAGGCGGAATAATGTGTTTTTTCTTGCATTAAAAATAAAGGAAATTAATCCCCCCCCCATCGTGTGGTATTTGATGAATAAAAAATTCTTATGTAAATAATATTATCAGTTGAACAGGTTGACGTGCTTACATGTATTATACACTTAAATGAAATTGTATTTAAATGATTCTATAAAAAAAAAATTATGTGCAGCGGTTTAGTGAAAATTTCCAAAAAATGACTGTTAGGTTTAAAAAAATGAGCATGGGGTCCTTAATTTCTACTGTGTGACCATCTGAGAGTAAAATAATGTTTCTGCACGTTGCTCGAGATTTTGGACAGACAATTGACAGTCAGATGTCATTGGTGGTGGGATTGGGGGTGTCAATTAAAGATGGCAGGTTTTAAATAATTTTAAAAAACAAAGAAAAATCTAAAATTTTAATATTTACTTTCAGATTTCAGTGAATTCCACGAGTCACTGTTCCAGCTAAACAACCTCGACGGCGCTACGGAGCCTGCATTGAAGATTCCCACTGCAGATTCAATGATTGATAAAAATTCGAGTGTTAAGATGATTAGTGGAAAGTTTACTTGTATCCAATGTGACAGAATGTACAAGAGAAAAGATTCCCTAATGCGTCATCTGCGCTGGGAGTGCGGTAAAGACCCGCGATTTTTGTGCCCCTTCTGTCCACAACGATGCAAGAGGAAGCCCCATTGGGTGCGTCACATCAGCAGACGACATCCTGAAAAAATGGATACCTTGGGCAATTTTCTTCATACTTATACTCCGCAAAATTAATATTCATCATTAACTCAACTAGTTAATGACTAAAATTCATATTTTTGTGTGTTCTTGCGTGCCTTATTTTTTTATATTTAAAATCATTATAAATCTTACTTGTTTAACGAGGAAAAAAAAAAAACGATTCTGTTGCAAATATGCTTTTTTGCATAGCAACAGTGTAGCTACAGTGCTAATAAATTTTTAATAAATAAATACAGAGTTATACCAAGTACCTATAATCGAGTGAAATATCGAAAAAAATCATGGTTTAAAATTTTTAGAACACATCTAAAGTTTGATTTCATTTTTTTAGGTATTCATCGTGACGGGATAAAGGGACTAATCCAGGTTAAAAAAAAAAAGTATTACCAAATGAATGGACAATATTGGCGAAAAATGGATTTTAATCTCAAAGGAAAAAAAAAAAATATATATAAGAACTCAAGAAGCAACTATTGAAATTGCATCCAAAATTAAATCTTTCAAAATTTTCTCAAATTTAAATATTAACTAGATAGTAAGTAGAATTAAAAACGTAGATAATATAAAAAATAAAATTAAATATAAAACTCATAAAAAAAAAAACAAATCAGTAATTTTCAGCACTAGTAATTAAAATTTCCAATATATTCCCAACTAAATTCCTCGTGTGAATAATTTTACAAAATCAATTTAAATTAATAATTTATATTTTTCCTTAAACAAATGTAATTTATCAAAATTGTACTGTATTTGTTATATCCAATCATCTCCGGTTTTATTCAATATTTACTCGTTCCTAAAAAAAAAAAAAAAATGATTGAATGTATTTACCCATTATTCCAGATATATTTTCCTACATCAGACACACCATTTCCCCAAAATTATCAAGAGGTTGGCATGCGCACTAACTTAATAAAATTAATAGTTATAAATTGTACATAATTTTCAATGAACAACACAACGACTCTTATTGCTTGTGTCATAAAAAAAATTTTTTTTTTCTATCAAAAACAGAAAAACAA
Organism: Macrocentrus cingulum; assembly: GCA_002156465.1. NCBI lineage: Eukaryota > Metazoa > Arthropoda > Insecta > Hymenoptera > Braconidae > Macrocentrus > Macrocentrus cingulum. The sequence continues at coordinate 82,041 of MVJL01003837.1, forward strand.
TCTTGAGATGCAATATAGCTTCAACATATAATTTTGTGAGTATACACAAAAAATTTCTTTCTCAAATCAACACACTTTTTTTCTCTGTATCAGAAAGTTCATAGCTAGCTGCTTGGGGCTCAAGAGTAAGGTTTTTTTTTTTTTTAAATACAATTACATAGCATTTGCATCAGCCTTGCATTAATTCTATTTAATTTTACAGTATTTTTTTTTTTAACAGTCGGTTCTCGAAGTTTTCTATATAACCTCGAGATTCGATTTGTTTTCTTTATTTTTCAGGTATCCTCGAGCACTCTAAAAAAAAACATCGACAACTGGATATCCAGGCATTTTTGAATATCTAAAAAAACAAACAAAAAATCCCAAAAAACCTTCACGTTGTGTGAAAAAGTCGTTGAAATAAGTAAAAATGCATGATATCAATAGAACAAAGGAATAATAATTTAATCCTGTGTTCTAGCCGAGGACTTAAGCATCACAGGACTAAAATGGGCAGCAGCATGGCAGCGTTGGAGTGTACCATCTATCATGTGGCGATCCGGTGCTGGACTTGGCAAGACATTCAGTGGAAATACAACTGGAAATCCAGAAGGATTCAATTGTCCAGCGTGTGGTCGTGTTTACAAGCTCAAGAGCAGCTTGCGAAATCATCAAAAATGGGAGTGCGGAAAGGAACCACAATTTCAGTGTCCTCATTGTGTCTATCGTGCTAAACAAAAAATGCATATTGCCCGTCACATGGAGCGTATGCACAAGGAAAAGATCTTCAAACAGGAACTCGTTTAGTAAGTCTGCCTGAACGTTTTTTTTCTGTATATGTGTGAGGATGGCGTGTCAAGTCCGGTGGCTGGTCTTCCGGGTCCTTGTGACATTTATTGTCCAACCATCGACATAAAAATAAGGACAAACACACTTGAATTATGCATTATGAGGATGAGAATTGACGCCACCAATCAACTGCGAGGAATGGACAAATGAAAAAGACAAATGTCAAGTTAGTCGTTTGTGTATTTTAGTTATTAATTTTTACGTTGTCGATCATCAATCATTATCAACTTTAAAGCCCAAGTTGCAAAGACGTTTTATAAACACATGTCGCTGGCGTACGACACTGAATAGCAACATGTCGTCTCGGATTTTTTCATATCTTTTAAATAATTCAGTAATAATAATAATAGTAATAATAATAATAAATTTTTTACAATAATTCCGTTAGGATTATTAGTTTTTTTTTTTTTTTGCAAGAGATAAAAACTAAGCCAAATTCTTTAGCTTGAGATTGTCCTCTATTGTAATTTAAATTCTGAATCGTACTATTTGTTAAGCTTTAAGAGAAGAGATATCTTATTTCGCTGTGGACGTATCCAAAGGGGATTAAGAAGAAGAAAAATTAGTTATTTTTATTATTGCTATTATAATTATTATTATATTAATTGGCATCAATGCTCTCTTGTTTGTCGTCTGGTGATAGCTAAAAAAAAAAAAAATAGAAAAAAAGAAAAAAAAAAAGAGGAAAAATTAGAGATAGGGTTTTTTTTTTTGTGTTGAATGCCCGTGAAAATTTGATATAAAAATTGAAAGATGTAGGTATTTTTTATTAAAGAAAAAAAAATTGACATACGTGGTTATGTTGTAATGTATAATAATACTCAAAAAAAAAAAAAAACGTTTGGACACATTTTGAAAATGTGTATTGATCAATTTGTTTAGAGAGTTAAAAAATTGTGAAAATGAGGGATTGATTGGAAGGAGTTAGAAAAAAAAAATATGAAATTATTTAATATTTAAATTACGACAATAATTGCACGGGGACATTCTCAAGTAAGAATAAGGCCGTCCGGTTACATAATCGGGAGCTCTTCCATAGCAACTATTCTGGTCACGCTGGTTCCATATACTATTAAAACGGACAAGAACGTGCGTGCGTGTAGTTTCGGATTGTAGAATACTTTATAAGACAAGTGAGACAAGCAAACAAATCGTCAATATTTTGTATATTTGAAAGTTAATCTATAGAGCACACATATTATTTAATCGACCTGGGTAAATTAAAATATCAACACATGAAAAACAAAAAAAAAACAATCGAATATTTTTAACATCTTATACTACGCTTACTAAGAGATTCATTCCATATTAATTTTATTTCCGTGATGAACAACAATTTTAACACATTAAAAAAAAAAAAAAAAAAACAATTTTTCAACTAAAACTTGACGTTAAAAAAATTTTTTTTTTTAATTTTTAACTATTGAGAGCATTTATTGTCAAGGTACAAACAATACAACTGAACAGACTGCGAAAATAAATGTCGATTCCTATAATGCATTTAATTATATATATATTTATATATAACTTTTATCATGATTCTACATCTATAGATGATTTTTTTTCTTTTTATAATATTTTTTTTTATTGATTTTATTTTATTTTAATGCTCTCAAATGTGGTATATTTAAATAAATAACGTATACGAATATATACAGGGATATTTCGCAAAGTAGTTTAATAAAATACCAGGTCGATAAAAAGGTGATAATAGAAGAGAATTTATATGTGCCCAATATCGAGATTTATCGTCATAAAACCATACTCAAACAGTCAGTTTTTTTCATCATTTTATTGTTTTTTTTTTTTTCATTGCAATAAAAAAAAAATAAACTAAATAAAAAACATCTTCACAGTTAAATATTTTCACATAACTTACTGATATAAAATTGTAATAACACTAATATATATACATATATATAATATAGTAAAATGAGTAATAATTAATAATTTTAATTCATAAAACACACTCAGAAAGTAATAACTCTATTTCCAACACCATCACATTTCAATACATAAGACTGATAACTAGATTAAAAAATGCAACCATTATTTGCTACACATACAATGCAATTATTGTAATAAAGTTTTAAGAGTTTATATATTGTGTTAACCACATTTTTATTGCAATGAAAAAAAAATAATAATAGCCAATGAAAAAAACACTTTAACAAGACATTCTAACAAGACCATAAAAGGGTGGAAACAAATAGTAATAAAGAGAAAAACGAAAAAAAAAAAAAAAAGAGAACGCCCTTTTCATGGCAGTTAATCAAACTATAAGCCTCGTACTTCGAGACGTCACAAGTATTAAATAACAATAAACGCGATATCGCTTGTAATACAAGTATCTAGATTTAAGCAATTCAGTATGACGATAATTTTCCGATTTATCTTGCCAGGGGCACGTTTATAAATAAATACATTGCACAATTAAAATAATAGAAAAGTTAAAACAAAATAAAACATGCAGAAAGTCCCGTATTTCTACACCACGCGCGTCACGCTCGTCCGACTTTCCATATGTATACAGTAGACAATATTTATAAAAAAAAAAAAAACAAGATAGACAAACATAATATTACTTTAATAAACATGTGTATACTCGTACATAATAAGTGAGAGCGTTATCTAAACGCAAACATAGATTTTAATCATTCCTTTTTCAGTTTTCATTCAAGTAATGATATCTATATTAAAAAAAAAGAGCGCTTGATACGTACACACAATTTTTAGGGTGTTCTCGAGAAGTAAATCTTTATAAATATCTTAAAAAAAAAAATGTTGCCTTATCAAATACTATCAAAAAAGCTAGAAATATAAATCGAGTTAGGGAAAAAAAAATGTTTTTGGCCTTAAAAAAATTTTTTTTTCGCTTTTTATATATATTTTTTCAAAGAATTACTAAACAAGAGACGAGATGGAACACAAATAGTTATAAAATAGTTTTTAAAAAAAGTAAAAAACAACAAAATAATCAGTTATGATGGACAACAAAACTATTGTATAAGATTAGACAGTAATGATAGTGATAGTTAATGCCGGTTCTGCGTAGCTATTTCACTTTTTTTTTATTGGCTCGCGAGGCCTTTATAGATGATGATAGTTAAAACACGAAAAACAACAGCAACAACAATATCCAATTTTCCAAATATAAAAAAAGAACAATGCCATGTGTGAATACAAATGTCGTTAAAGTCTCGAGATTATTAGATATAGTTGACAAACAAAAAATCACTACGCAGGTGTAATAATTTCTTGAATTTTAGTCTTAACATTTTTTTTTCTAATGCGTCATCATTGACAATTTTTAGTGTGTGCCGAAGGAATATACGAGTGAGAATGATGGTACATTTTTTTAAGATAACATTAGGCGTAGTTTTAAACAACCTAGTTTTTTTTTCATGGTTCACGAGTGTTCCAGCTAACCTCTTTTTAAACTAGATCAACAGCAGCGCGTGTTTTAACTGTCAAATAATCAATTATGCATTTTTTTTTTTTGATCATGTGACGCTGATCGCATAATACTTTCCTCGATGTTTATGTTTTTTTTTTGAGGAAGGAAAAAGGAGATTTATCACTTTTTAATTCTTTTTAGTGACGTTTGTTTTTTTTTTATGATGAATTTTTTTATGTTATCCAATCGCGCAGATTGATCTTTTTCTTATCTTACTCGGCAGGAATCGTACACACATGTATAAAACAAGTTTATTGATTCAATTGACATGTAAAGTCCTAGTTTTTTCATATATGTGACATTTAATTAGTCATATCTATTGGTAAATTTGATTAATTGCTATATATAACCATCATTAGTTGGATAGAGCGAGTATAATGCTTACTCTTCTCATGCAAAATGAAAAATAATTCGAGTTTTATTCAATTTTTTTTTTAATATTAAACTTTATTTACTTGGTTACACAATTGAGAAAATACAGTTTAATAATAAAGAGAAAAAAAAAAAAACGATGGAGATATTTTTCGTTGTAATATTTTGCCTAGAAAATTAATTGACTGGTTGCTAATTTTTTTTTTTAACCATTATTAAGCTTTTTAATTTGTCAAGTAATTGAATGGATGCTTGCACATCTTTGACGACCCATATTGTATAGCGATAATGATATATTATTTGATGAAAAAATTCGTAGCCTTATAGTTAGGCTTTTGAAAAAAAAAAAAAATCATGTGTTTATACGAGTTAAAAGTTAATTTTTGCACGCGCAATCATTAAAAGCTACATTCCTCCCTCGTTATATAATATACTACTAAAGCTTCAAATTGAAAGAAATTTTTTTTTTTCTATTCTATATCATAAAAGTGCCTTTGAAATAATATTTACAAAAATATCATCGTCAGAAAATTTTTTTCTTTAGTCTATATCGTGATATTGAAAATATTTCCGTGATAAAATATCGTTGATTGATATTATTGTTATAGAAAAAAAAAAAGAAAACGAAGAAATCAACAAGATTTTTTTTAGTACAAAATCGATGAAAAAAAAAATTATTTCATTCATATCTAAAAAAAAAAAAATTAGGAGATAATTATTGGGTTGCCCAATAGAATGCAGGTCTAAATACATCATCGTACTAAAATATACATATTAGCTTGATGCATATTGATACAATTTTTATTTTTAGTAATTTTTAACATTAGGACATTTTTTGGTGGTAATATTGGCTTTTTATCTTCTCGCACGCGTAGAAGTAATTGGATATCTTTTTTTTTTTTGATTTATATTTACTTATTAAGTATTAAAATTAATTTTATCTGGATGACGGGTCGTCATACATACTATTACTATTATTATTATCATCATTATTAATGCTATTATGAAACGATATATATTGAAAGTCGATAACAAAATTCATTTTTACAATGTGTTTCCAACTTTTGATTTTTTTAATTATTTTTGAAAGGTGTCGGTTTAAAATATGTAGAGGACGAGGCTAATTAAAAGAGAAAATACTGGAAAAGAAACAAAAAATAAAAAAAAAAAAATAATAAGATATATAGGATTATAAATTGATAAGTTGGCATATAAAAAAATATTTGTTTCATTTTTTTTTTTTTTTTTTTCGTTTGTAAAAGTGCATTTTTGACCGATAATTCCGTAATAATTTTTTTTTTTGTTTGGATTGTTTTTAGGCTTGATTGAGAGAGAAGTATGTACATACATACAGACACAGACACACACAGACACACACACACACACGGGAAACATGCATTTACTCGCAATTATTTTTTTATTGATGACGACAAAGCCTCAACTGTGGTTCTTTTAGACTCACATGTTACATCGTGATATTTAGACGCTAAATATATTTTAATCGAGTGGGCATTGGGGATAAATTTGAAAGAAGAAAAAAGAAAAATTATGGAAATTAATTGGTATGAAAATGGAAAAAAAAGGGAATGAGAAAGGAAAAAAGGGCAAAATGCGAATTTTGATACACATAAAAATCTGGTATTCAGTCTGGTCAACTAAGTATCCAGTCTGATATTTAGATAGTACAGCGCTTTATTTTTTTCGTATGTTATTGTATAATTATGGTACATTGAAAGGAAGAAAAAAATTAAAGCGGAAATTTTTGATAATTTAATGATAGAAATTATAAAGAATGATAAATTTCATTTCTTTTTTTTTTTTTGGTGAAAGCGTTTTATTAATTAGGTGCGAAAAATGACAATGACAGTGTGTGTGATAAATCAATCAGAAAATGGTGAAGTACGTACTTGATAAAGTGATGGTGAGACAAAAAAAAAATTTATTCGATTTTGTATCAGATGTACTATGTTTAGATATAAAAAAAAAAAACTTTTGTATTTTTCGGCCCAACTGCAAGCAGTATGTGTGCCTTTTGTTAAAAGTGATGATTGATATTTTTGGTGTAAGTTAGAAAAACAAAATTTCTGTACTGACATATTAAAGCACGAAGTAAGATAAATCAGTTCTAAGTAGAACAAAAAAAAATATATTAAAACCTTTATCTGAAAAATATTTATCACCACTATTATCTGAAATATTATAACAAAATTTTCATAAAAACAATCTCTTTTTGTAGAATTTTTAAATCAGTCATGTCAATTAATTTTATTTCATATAATCGTTGTGAATTAATATCGAAAAAAACAAAAATAATTGTGGCAAAATATAAAATTTTGTTAAATATGATATATTTGGAAAACTTTCAATTTCTCAAAAATGAAAAATTTACATTTTCATATAGTTTAAAGAAATTGAAAATACGTCCAACTAATCGAAAAAAAAAAAATATTTAAATATATATCTATTGTTGTCTTTATCAAAGTGAACAAGTAACGCCGATACAAATCAAAATTTCTGCCTTATAAACACACAAAAAAAAAATTATTGTAACAATTTGACAAATCTTCTGAGATATATTAAAAAAATTCAGTTTGTATTTTATCGATTGTGCTATAAAACTTGCTCTCGAATAAAAATACACAATGAAAAATTTAATTTTTACATTACAAAAAAAAAATATTTAACTACGACATAACAAACGAGTTAATTATGCTGTGTACAGATTTAAAACCGAGTGAGCCTTGTATTAAAGTGCCTTGAAATACGATTTCAATTTTAGGCTATAATTCAAACAACTGAAAGAAACAAAAAAAAACAACAACAAAAGAGGCGTTGGGCGTGTCCAACTGTGAACGAATTTTTTAATATAATATTTCCAAATGGGTGTCATGGAAAAAAGCCTTTAACCAAACATTTCGCCATGCATTCAATAATTTTTTATTCAGAAACTGAAAAAAAAAAAGAAAAAAATTTTTTTTTCTCAATGAGATTCTTGGATCATCCAAAATTTATATTAAGAGTGTGCAATTATCTTCAATTTGATTGATCGTACTTTCGGATAGTTCTATTTATATATTTCAATAAAATCCTCGGTAGATCCGAGACCAATTGATGATAAAAAAAAAAAATTGTGAGCAGCGATTGACGCCGAGCAGGTTTTCGGTTATTCGCTTGTTCGGCTGTGCCATTATTTTATTCAAAATTTCGAATGTATCGAAAAATTATTTATTCATGGTACTAAGAATCTCAAGTTTCTAAATTAATCATTAATTTATACTAATATGTTTTTTTTTCTTTTTCAAATTTCTGTGATAAATTATTGAAAAAAAAAAAAAAAAACAATACGATCAAATTTCAGTCTCTATTTTCAGTGGCACCCTTTGAGTACATCTCAAAACCGGTGATATTTTTTGTTTAAGAATTATTTATGTTATTTTATTTTATTTTTTTGAAGAAAGACAAACAACTGTAATCTCGTTGCACTGCCAATTTTCAATAATATTGTTTTTCTAACCTTTTATGTTTTGTTTACACTGCATTATACATTCCACAGACAGTGTAATCCTGTAATTATTTGCCATATCTATTAATAATATTATTTTTTTCACTTTTAATATCAGATCACATTTAAATACCGAATTTTTATATTTATTATGTACAAGTCTGTTTTATCCTCGTATTTTTTATCTTGTTTTTTCTTGACTTATTATTTTTTTTTATTCAATTCAAAATAATTATAGTTATTATACTCAATCAAGGGGTATAGAAACAAAAAGAAACGAAAAAAACGTGAAAACAATAGTCTTAGTGAGATCTTGTTAAAGAAACTGAACCAAGTAGTTATTAATTAATGTGTCATTTTTCAAACAAGGCTTTGTAATATTATATTTCATAAGCAGAGAGAGTGAGAAAAAGAGAGAGAGAGAGAGAGAGAGAGAATCATTTGTCGTCAGCACAAAATATTTTTTTTTAATGTGTATGTCGACAATTCCAACAAAAAATTGCCGCTCAGCGCCTCCAAAATAAATAAATAGATATAATAATTATAATAATAAATATTAATCATAATAATACGTTACACAGAAAAACAAAAAAAAACATGAAAAATATATCGATATAAAAAAAGGGAAAAAAGTAGATTTGTAATCGTAATTTTTTCGCCATGTATTTACCAACGAAAATAACTTCTTATCCTCATTTTTTTTTATAATAATTGATATTATTTAGGAAATTTTCATTAATGACTATAACTATATGATAATTAATCTTTCTAAATAATTGTTTTGTGTTTTACGAAAACAAAAACAAAAAAAACGCATAAAAAAAAATACAAAAAAAAAATGCATATAAATAAGTATGAAAAGCACCCCTACATGAACACATAATCGATAAATAAATAAAACAATTTAATGTATTTTATTATTCTACACATAATATGAGTAGAGGAAAAAAAAATGTATAATTTTAATAATGTACGGCTTCAATTTTTGTATTGGCTTCGTTTATAATTCTGAAATATTGCTTGCTTCAATTTTTTGCAATTGTTCAATACATTTACAAGTACAGTCTGATTTTATTTATTCAAATTGACCTCAATATTGCTTATCATTTTTTGTCTTATTTCTTGCCTATATATATACACACATATCATTGCAATTACTTATTTAAACATTCCAATATCACAAACTGTGGGCTATGATTTTTTTTTTTTTCTTATTCCAATTCTTCTTTCTTCCCTTGTGTGTCAATTTGTAGATGACGTTGTAATTTAAGTAAAACATAATAAATTCTAGGAAGACAAAGTTTTCCCAATGCATTTCCTTGATTATTTATCTATTAAACAATTTATTTTTTATGTATATCAGAAAATTAATATGAAAAATAATTTTTTTTTTCAGATTTATTATGGAGATAAATAATTTTTTACTTCCGTATACTGACTTGTATTTTCTTTTTTTCAGATTCTTCGTTGGATTTTGCCGATAAGAAGATGATAAAAATGGATAAAAGAAGAAATTTGTCATCAAGACGAAAACAAGAATTTGCCAGGAAAAAAGCATTTTTTTTCAACATTATTAACATATTTATTTTTTTGTGTTTCAGAGAGAAAAAATCAACTTCAACATCAAGCAAGATATTACTGCCATGTTTGTATAATAGAATAAAGAAGAAAAAAAAATGTAACTATCATCTGCAAAAAATTTCATCCATTGTCTGCTCATTGTTGTAGCTTAATTGATTTTTGGCATGGCAGCCGTCAATTTGCAATATCCAACTAAAAGGTCTATTTACCCATCGTTAAAATAAAAAAATCCTGATTTTGAAATCGGTTTAATTTTATATAAATTTTACTAACATATCTTTCTGTGAATTTTTTTAATTTCAGAATTCTTCGGGAATTTGGGTTGGAATTCTGATGGATATCGTCGAACTGGACGTCACAGTGGACGTGACAACCAAATACCAGCACCATTAGCGCCTCAACGACGTGCGCGACTTCACTGTCCACCGCGACACGTTGGTCGTAACAACAATCGTCCACTGGTCGTTTCAACACATGATAAACGTCACGACTGTTCTCGATGTGGAAAATCCTACAAAAATGCATATATTCTCAAGCGTCACATACTCTATGAGTGTGGAAAAGCCCCGTCTTTTAGCTGTCCACACTGCGCGTTTAGCTCCAAGTATGAGAGAAATCTTAAAGCTCATATTAATCATCGCCATGTTATTGCCAAACCACAATCTACACCAGTCAATCAGCAAGCTTGAATATTTTAATGGGGAAAAAAACTAAATTTCCATGACTATGCTGATAATTTTCTTTTTTAGTCTATAAAGACAATTTTGTTGCCAAAGTAAGTGCCAAGTGCCAAACAGATGACACTGTATCATCAGAAATTTACTAGTTTATTAATGTGTTCTCTAGTTTTTTTTTTGTTAATAGATGATAAAAAATTGCGTAAAGTTTATTTTGTGTCACATAAATTCGTGTGATATATTTTATTTTACATCGAGTTACTATAATGCCAAAAGGACACATTTTTTGTTTTTTCAATCATTGATTAAAAATAATTTATACGACGATCCCACCTAAATTAAAATCGGTGTAATTTTTTTTTTTTGAGTTGAATTTATTTTTAAAGCGAATTTTGGAATGTTTGATAAACAAGGAAAAAAAATTAATTTTTTTGGTCAATTTTTCAGAGGTTGGAAATCTCGTAGTTTTCGTCAATTTTTTTGTTTTTTATCGATAACTCGGCAACTAAGTGAGATAACGAAAAATATTATAGAAGTTTAATTATTGGGGATTAAATTTTTTACAAAAAATGTTGAATAAGCTTTTTTGATATTATCCTTTGTTTTTGAGAAATTTTGAAAAATAAGAATTTCAAAAAACCGGATTTTGTTCAAAAATTAAGGGAGATACGAAAAAATGTGTTAGACATTTTTTGTAGAAAAATTTATCCTCTATTATTTGACTCTTATAACATTTTTTATTATTTCGCTTAGTTAGGGAGTTATCGGCAAAAAATCGAAAAAACTCAGGAAAAATTTGAAATTTCTATAGGGATATACATACCCCTTTAAAAATTTGACAAAAATAAAAGTTTTTTTTTCTACGGTGAACAAAATATCTTGAAAATTATTGTACATTATGTTTACGCCCTTTTGGCTGTAATTAAGCGATACAAGTTTGAAAAAACAGAAAAAATTAAAAAAAAAAAAACTAAATAAAAATACGAAGAGATTTGCATTATCAAACTTTATGACAATAGTTTCTTTTTTTTTCATCAACAAATGAATAATATTTCATATTTTTTTTTTTTTTTGCGATTTATTCGTTGAGAATAACCTTGGATTTATCCTTCTAATGACAATAGCTAATGCTAGCGATGTTCTAGCGATTAATCTGAGTAATTGAAAAGAAATACGTAGTCTCCGAGATATATTTAATCGGATTCAAAAATTTACAAGCATAATATAAAAAAATATATATATAAATTTATTTATTTATTTGTATATGTAAATATTAAAGTTAAATATTGCATTAAGTGCCATTTATCATCAAGTCAAGTGTTGAACTGAAATAATTCCGTATAAAGAACAAAAAAAAAAAAAAAGAATTAACTGTAAATGATAAATAGTTGTTATATAAATTGTCAAATCTAAGTTTCAAACAAGCAACGATATACAATATTGAGAGCCAAAAATGAGTAATTCTCAAAGTCTTTGTAGTTAAAAAAAAAAAAATAACAAAAGACAAAATTATACTTAGTAGTAGCGAGTTTTTTCACTTGAAAAAAAATTAAAATAACAACAATGTAATTATGAAAAAGATTTATGTGCAGGCACCAAATGCGAGAATTTTTCTCAACGTTGAATATTCGTAAAGCGCCCAATTATTTTTATACATACTATAAAGAATAATATTTCCCCGAGCGGTAACTGAGAAAAACGAGGCCAAAAAAAAAAAAAGTCGAAGCTATATTTATTCGAAAATGGCAGTTAGCGTAGAGGTATATAGTGAGTCATTTCGTTTTTTTTATAACCCGTGTAAAAAACATTTTTTTTCATCGTCAATGCGTCGTCCATTATCGTCAAACACAATTAGAAAAATAAAAAAAACCATCTAAATATTCAACAAAATGCTCGGTTTTTTCGGGCGGCGTATTGACATTATGGAAAAGGGTTTTAATAACCCTTTTTTTACTGCGGGTTATAAAGAAATATTGCTAAAAATGTCATTTGAGCAGTTTTAAAATGTAAAACATTAGCAGAAATTTTTCAAAGCAACGAAACAAGAAAAAAAAAAGCATGTTATTGACCGTAAATAAGGTAAAAAAACGTAAAGAATCTCATATTCAAGTGATCTTAGAAATAATTTAGTACACCTAAGATCAATTTTTAGAAAAATGCCAATTATACGTTTACAAATTTCTAGTCAAAAATATTGAAGTTTTTCATAATTTTTGCCTGAAATATGCTATTAAAAAAAGAAAAACATAAAGAAAAGACATTAATATTAAAAAAAACTAAATAATATAAAAGAAATATTTATGTAGAACTCAGTTGTATCCATTCTTGTATATGTATAACGTACTATACATGTATAAAAAATTTCGTACACTGATTTTTAATTAGAATAATAGACTAATAGCTTAGAAGTTACTTATACGTATTCAAAAAAAAAAAATTTTTTTTTCTAATTTTTTTCAGCTTTATGTTTAATTAAAAAAAAGATTTTCTACACACTAAACATCTATCTGTGCAAATACTTGCTTACTGCTATTTCCATCTCAGCTTACAAAACTATTTCTATGATAAACTTGGTCTAGAAAAATGATTATACTAACTTTTTGGTATGAAATGATATTATTATGAGGAAAAAAGTATGTAAAAAGATGAAAAATCAAGTTTAGAATGGATTTTCAGCATGCATGACATTATATATATTTCTATATCACTATTTTTCCTCTTATATAATTATCTAAGACTAATAATTACACTCTCCAAAGATGATAACAATTTCTTCCACAGCTCTTGATGCCAATTATTATTTATTTATGACATTCAAAAATATTTATGTACTTTATTTGCAAAAAAAAAAAAAACGTAATTGAATATTTTTAATTAAAAATGCAATATTCTGCCTCGTAAAATCTAAATTCTATTGAAGAGACGTATATAACTGGGAAAAAAATGTCTGTACAGCAGTTTGTATAACAACATCGTGTCTTCCAACTTGGAGCAAAAAAAAAAAAAAACAATATTCCAACGTGAGAGAGCAAAAAACCAAAAAGTAAAAATATAAGTATTTAAGTGATACAACAACAAAAAAATATCCAAATCATCAGACAAGACATAGAAAAAAATGATTTAAATTGAATAAAGGAAGATTAAGCAGCACAAAGACTGAAAATACACAAGCAGTAACATAAATTTGTTACATATTCACCAAAAAAAAAAATGTTACTTTGGTTTATTGGTAAAGAAAAAAATATATCAAGTAATTCTAGTGTAAAAAATGCTTAAATCTAAGTGCAAATAAATAGAATGCATTATAAAAATCTAAAGAACAAAAAAAAAAAAAAACAAAAAAAAAATGAAAAGCAACAAAAAAAAAATCCAACTACGAAAATACTCGAGTCATGGCGTTAGCCTTTTAGATCTCGACACGAGTTGCCTATACACATATAGAATTATTTTTAAACCTCGTATACATAGTGTAAACAATAAAAATTAAATATATCAATGCGCAATGATATTCTCCCGCAAAACAATAAACATGTATGCATAATTTTTAATATTTTTTTTTCTTTCGTTTTCAGAAGCAAAAATAATTTATCCAATTTTTTAGATTTTAAGGATATTGAGATAATAATTAGATTGTAAGTGTTCTGAAATTTTTAGAAATTAAATTCCTATTAAAAAAAAAAAAAAAAACAAAACACAAAACAAACACCTTATTTAAAACAAGCGATTCAGGGTTGCTGTGAAATATATTGTATATTATATATTTAAAGGTATGAAGGTCTTTGACTTTAATCAGACGAATATAGTAATTGTTTTTCGTCTGAAAAATACAAAAAAAATATATATATATAAAAAAAATAAATGAAACAATAGAAAAAAAAAAAGTTACTGTAGCAATTTCACCTATTATTACTTACGTTTTCCTCATTTTCAAGCTTACTAAACTATCATCTTATATATAACAACAATTGTGCTAGAAACGAAAACACCAAAAAAATAATAATAAAACAAATATCTTATCGAATGTGTATTAATAGAAACTTTTTATTATTGCTGAATGTTTGTGTTTGTTTACTGTTATTGATTTTTTACACAAAAATAAAAAAATTTATCTACGAAAATTTTTGCTAATATTTTATGTTTATTTTTTTGTTACAGGTCGACTGGTTTGCCATTGCGGACGACGATTTAAGTATCGATATACATTAGAGTGCCATCAGCACAACGAATGTGGCGAGAAATTCAAGTGTCAATCGTGCGAATACGTCACAGACAAATTGGGTCTCTGGCTGAACCATGTCAAGACCAATTGCGGACGACTTGGTGTTGACGACTTTAATTATTACTAAAATCGTGTAATAAGCGATTACACTCTTAATATTAATTAATAATTATAAATGTTTATATTTGAAATGGTTGAAAAAAAAAAAAAACATGATTTTGTCAATCATCGAATTTGAAGATTTTATTATTATTTTTTTTTTTTTTTCGTTCTAATGTATTGATAATTTTCTGAAATTTTATTTTTTAAGTCTCACATAATATATCTGTCTTCTCTTGTTGAGTAAATGTACCGTTCGATATGTTATAGAACTACTATGCCTGCACTTTTGTACAATGTCCCAATTGCTTTTTAATTTAATGATTTGTCAATCAAACATGTTTGTTCAAGAAGTTTCATTATAATGGCTGTTGTACGATTGTTTTCTTTAGGCTTGCTCCACTCCATACTCAAGCCACATTCCTGCTGTCAGTGCGGGCGCAGATACAAGTGGCGCACATCGTTACATTGTCATCAGCGCAATGAATGCGGCAAGGATCCACAGTTCAAGTGTACTAGTTGCCCGTATGTAACGAAAATACGGTCTAATTGGCGACGTCATCTGAAGATACATCAATATATTATACCAAACCGCAAGATTTTCCTTGTCGATAAAAAGATGAATATGTCACTTTCGATTGTGTAAAAAAAACCCCTAAAAATTGATAAAAAACAATGAGCGAATTTGCGAAACTATTCCATTACATTTTACTTTTATTATTACAATGTAATATCCAGGAGAAGACAATTTGTGCATGTAATGTTAGAATAGTTTAAGCAATGCTTTTTCAGTATGTAAAAAAAAATACTACTGCTAGATAATTGTCAGTAAAATTAATACTATTCATTTTTGTCTGAATAAAATTCATTCGAATGTTGAATGATTAAATAATAATAATTTTCAAAATTCACGGAATCATCAAAATTAATGATATATACCTGTTGAAAGTATTTTACAAATTATTCCATGACAATTTTTTATGTTTATCTAGGTACTGTTACTAATTTATACTAAAGTATTCATTTTTTTTTTCAGGAAAGTTCGGGGATGTTTTGAACTTGAGTCATATCGAGGCTGAAAAAAAAAAAAAAACGAAAAATAAACAAAAGGCTGTCCGCATCGATTGTTGTACATGAAATTAAATATTTTAATATAATATTGATAATACAAAAATGGAAATTACGACGAATATCGACGGTTATAAACAAATTAAACTGAATTAAAACACTGCAACACCACCATTTTTAGTTTCATCATGAATCATGACTTTTATAATAAATAAAATTTTGATAATTTTATTTAATAAAAAGTCTATTAGGAGTATCTAAATAAACTGAAATTATTAACATACCTCTGTTTTTTTTTGAGTTT
The DNA here is from genome assembly GCA_002156465.1 of Macrocentrus cingulum. NCBI lineage: Eukaryota > Metazoa > Arthropoda > Insecta > Hymenoptera > Braconidae > Macrocentrus > Macrocentrus cingulum. The sequence goes on from MVJL01003837.1 coordinate 98,148, forward strand.
TAGATGCTGATTATTCTGACAAAATATGGATTTCATCGACTAAACATGATGGAAGTTATAAAAAAGGCATGTAAGCATGGCAGTGAAAAATCTAAACCACTTCAAAGGCATGATTACTGCTCTATACAACGTATTATGGAATTTTCTTCAATTTTTCAGCAAAAAAAAAATTTTTTTCCTCCTTAAACTTCAACATATAAACATTACACACATAATAAAAAATAAAATTACAACAAAAGCAATTATTTAAATATAGATATTAAAATATCATTAGGTTTATTGTTCATGAAAAAAATTGTACTAACATTTTATTCTCTTTTTTTTTTTGGCTTCGACTACACAATGCAAGAAAAAAAATTTCTTTTTCAATTTTTTGAAAAAAAATTAGAATGGAAGAATGCATATCTATCTGTATATGTGTATATAAGCGATGATTAATTTTATTGTTAATAGTACTAACAGTTATTATTCGTTTTCAGGTGCTGGAATGATTGGTGGCGCAAGAACGCGCGAAGCTAAGCGGTCATCAGTGAAGATAGCGATTGCAAGACGGCCTTACAACTGCTACATATGTGGAAAATCGTATATATGGAAGGTTTCGCTGAGTCGACACCTGCGGGAAGAGTGTGGTAAATCACCGCAACACAACTGTATCTTCTGCGGTCGTGGATTCAAGCAGAAAAGTAGTTACCAGAGGCACTTGCGCACGCAGCATCACAGAAAATTAATAACGGACGCTACAACCAAGAAGAGAGTACAATAATCTAATAAAAATGAAAAATCATTCATATAGAATCATAAAATTATCTATTTGTTATTAAAACTGCTCAACAATGAAAACATGAAAATGGATCTACTTGGCAAGTTGATGGCAGTACATCATAGCTTTCAACAACTTGAAGATGGAAAAAAATCTTTACTTTTCATAAAAAGAAAAATGATAATTTTCAATATCTTCTGTTTAATATACTTCTATTATTTAATATTCAATTGTTTATTTAACTCATCCAGTCCATATTTTATTCATTTATTTAAATATTTTTATTTTATTAAAATAATCATACCATTTTTTTTTACTCGGTAAATAAAAATTTCGTTTTGAAGAACACAAAAATTTATCAAGGTAAATGTTTACTGTTTTTTTTTTAGTTTGGAAAAATAAATAAATATCGTATTCATATAGCGAAATCGGTAAAAATAAATTAGGAATAAAAGAAAAAAACAATTTGATTAAATAGTTGTATGATTAAAGGATTAAAATATGAATAATTTGTATATTTTCGGTGATTTACCTCTATGTAGTCATTTACTTCAATACTTACATCAATCATACACACAATAATCTATTTTTTATTTAATTTTTTTTTTCTTTTAATTTTTAAACATCATAGGATATTTATTCTCTTAAAATTTAATAAAGAATTTCTTTAGAAATTAATAAAAAAAAAAGTCCTGCTTATACCCTGTGGAATAATGCATAAAAAAAAATTATAATCTAAAAAATACAAAAGAAATTGATCAATAAATATTAAAACAATAATGTGGATCTAATTTAATAAAAATATTTATGATTTCAGAGAAGACTTATCACGATGGGAAATTGAAAGGAAATCCTTTGAAACCACACTGGACACCATTTCCATGTCATACCTGCGGCAAGTCTTATACCCGAAAAGACACATTACGACGTCATCTGAAATATGAGTGTGGAAAAAGTCCTCAGTATATATGCTACGTTTGCAAAAAAGGCTTCAAACAAAAATCTAATTTTCAACGACACAACATAAACGTCCATGGTTTTAGACTGTAACATTAATTATCCGAAGATAAAAGCTCAATCTTTTTTCTAACTTTCTTACAAGACTTTGATGGAAAAAAAAAATCCAGAGTTGAGCTGAAACGAAAGAGAAATAATATCCTATAAACAAAATTTTGTGCGTTTCACAATGTTTTTCCCAATTTAATTATGTTAGAGAGTGCTCAATCACAATGCAAATGTAATTCATTGATTATAGTACATGATTTTCAATTTCTATAGTGGTTTCGGGATAGTTGTACACGCATATACATCTAACTAATTGTAAACACGCTTGTTTGTTCCAATTCAATTTTTATTTTACTTATCCAATACAGAAAAAAATAATAGTGTTGTAAAAAAAAATGAAAATCTTTTTATTTTTCATGTTTTCACAAAGTAAGATCCATAAAATACGAGTACTCGCATGAAGATCACCATACTGAAGATTTATTATATGGAGTTTTTGATAGTTTTAAGTTGGAAAAAATTATAGACCGTCGTTTTGAAGATTTGCATGAGCCTGAACGGTAATCAAGGCTATTTTCTGTCGTGGTTTCAGGAGGTCTGACTACGCTGTCACGATACCCGTCAGGTGGTAGTCGTATACATCGGCGCTTTTGCAACTTGCCAAAACCATATCCGTGCCAGCAATGTGGAAGATCGTACAGGACCAAGGGCAGCCTAAAGAGACACCTTCATGACGAGTGCGGGAAACCACCTCAGTACATTTGTAGCATCTGCGAGAAAGGCTTCAAGCAAAAAGCCAACTTTCAACGCCACAATGCCACCATCCACGGCCATCTGTTTATCCAACCACCGTGAAGATATCCAAACACCCCATCAACAGCCATAAAATAATCCCCTTTAGTCGCAATATATTCAACACTCTAAATTTAAAAACAATCAAGAAGTGTTTTATCTTTTTTTTTTTTGTAATCACACACTCACATACACTATTGTTCAACCGAGCCATTATTATTATTATATAATAGTTACACCTTATTGCAAATCAACTTGAAAAAACAAAAATAAATAGTTACAATCAGAAAAAAAATTGGTATACATTTAAAATAAGAAATTCATCTGGAAAATTTTTTTTTTCAACTCGGAAGAAATGTCTTGAGATATTTGAGTTATTCGCGCATGATTTTCTGTCATTTGCAGAGCGACAATGTACGTAAATATTAAAAAGTCCCTAAATATAATTTTTTATTAGTTATGTATACAAATATGCATATGCATGAGCATATGTATATGTATATGTACGTTATTTGTGATTTGTGATGATGATTATTGTAATAAAAAAATGTTTTTGTATGTTTCAGGTCAACGTGCGCGAAGCAATAGGTACTCTGCTTCACTAGGAACAACAAAGCCATATCCTTGCCCAAAGTGTACGAGATCTTACACGAATAAGAGCACTCTAAATCGTCATTTACGTGAGGAATGCGGTAAATTACCGCAATTTATCTGTCGATTTTGTCAAAAAGCTTTCAAACAACGTTCTAATTTTCAGCGACATTTGTGGACAGTTCACGGTTGTATGTTGTAATTTAGATATTGTCAGTAAATTTTTTCTATTGGTATTTGTTACATTTGGCTTTTTTCAACAATAGTTTGAATTTAATGAGCTCCTTAAAGAATGTTGTGATAAAAAAAAATCGATTGTTATTCAAAAGAATATTCAGAAATTAAATACAGAGTATTAAAAAAAAAAAAGAAAGAAACGTTGGTGTAAAATTTACAATAAAAACTTTCAAAGTATAACAAAATTTGGGATTTTTATTTAACAATTAAAAATTTATATTCTAACTGAATTCTCAGATTTTTCAGATCCATCCAGCAGTGACGTAATATGGCTGTCTTTTGGGAATATTTTAAAATAGTTTTTTTCGTTTCTGAGCAAATGAGTGTATAGAAAGAATTTTTCCAACAGAAAAAAAACTATATAAATATAAAAAAACAGGGTGAAATAAAAATAGAATGGATTAGAAATTGTCAAGTTGATAGATTCAATGGGTTTAACTGCTGTGTATGGCTGGGTATTTTTTTTCGTATCATGTTTTTTTCTTTTAACTAATGGGGAAATATTTACAAATTTAAAAAAAAACAGTCATTACTGTACGTGTGTAAATCAATCCGTAGCCAGAAATTTCGAAATTTCTAAAATAAAGAAATGAAACATGTTTCAATTGTCAAATTCAATCAATTTTTTCGTTCAACAAAATATGAACTATTTACAAGCCTCTAATGAAAAAAATAAATTATGCTAATTACTCGACTTTTATCCTGAAAAAAGAACTAAATTAAACAATTTAATTTCCATAATGTAATTCAACTAATACAATTTTTTTGTATTCATTTTGAGCGCTAGGACAGACAGAAAGTTCTCAACTGTGGACACGATAAAAAAAAGTATTCTACGGCATCTATGAAATAAGTAAGTTTTTTTTGCTATTAATTCTCTATCATTCATCAACTTTTTAACCGAGAAAAAAATTAATGTGGTAAGTAGGTATATAACAAACTTGTAGAAAATATTCCAAATAAAATTTTTTTTTTGCTGAAAAATATTTTCAAAACAATAGAATAGAGCGTTAGAATAAGTGTCAATTTAAATTCTTAGAATATTTAACAACAACCAGCCACAAAAGGACTTACACATAATATTATATGTATTTATTTCCTTTGTGTGATTCTAGTTTAAAAATGAGTTGAAAAAATACCATTCACCCAATCCCCATATCTAAATTTTTTCATCTAATGGCAAAAACAAAAGGCAATTTTCACCAAAATTTTTCTTAAAATAAATTTAAGATTTCGGCTTATTTCAATGCATAAAAAAAAACTCATTCAACCAAAAAATAAATAAATAAAACTTTTTTAAAACAAAAAAAAAAAAAAACAAATTAAATTTTTTTCCCAAATCTCCAACAATTAAAAAAAAAAAAAAAAAGAAAAAAAACGGTGAGAAAAAAATTTAATTTTATATAAATATTTATCCGAATAAGTTATTTATATTTTTATTTCATGTCTCAAATATTCATCAAATATTTTTGTAAATAATATTTCCTATGCACAACTGTTGTACCATAAAAATGCCTAGTAAATATTTATATTTATGTTTCAGGTCACTATCCAGAAGATGTAAAAAATTTTTTAAAACTCTCTAATCATCACTAAAAAAATTTCAAACCCTTTACAGCCACATATTAAACTCAAATTTTCAATTGATTTCAAATTTCTCGACACATGCACATATTTTACATTACTCACTGTAGTTTGAATTGTTGAATGTAGTAAATACCGTAGTTAATTTGGATTTATTTTATCTCCAAACATACGATAAAAAAAAACTAAATAGAAAAAAATTTTCCAGGTGGATTATCTCTTCGCTGTAACACTTGTGGCAGAAACTACAAGTGGAGAGAATCTTTACGTCAGCATCAAAGACTCGAGTGTGGCATTCAACCGAAATTTGGCTGTCAATTTTGTGGCAAGCGATTTAAACACAAACATCACCGAAAAGAACATTTAAAAAGAATACATCTATGTTACTTAAACATTTAAATCAACTGTCAACCACATTAACTAATTCATTATAACAAATAAATAATTAATTTACCATCAATTCCAATTAAAATTCCACTATTTACCCAAGTAAAAATAATTATTTACCATTTTTATATGTCAAAATTTAGCTGTTTGATTTTTTTTTTTATTGTGTGAATAAAAATATTAGTTTGAAAAATCCTGATTTGATTATTTTCGGTGATTTTTGATTGCAGAATCTGACAAACGTCCTTATCTCTGTATAACCTGTGGAAAAACGTACAAATGGCGAGAATCATTGAGTCTTCATAGACGACGAGAGTGTGGCCAGGAGCCAAGATTTATCTGCGACCTTTGCGGCCGTAAATTCAAGCACAAACATCACCTAAAAAATCACTATCAATCAATACATCATGTGTTAACAGTATAGATATAAAAACAAAATTTGTACAAGCCGTTTTTTTAAATAATATACATTTTTTTTATATATAGAAATTTTTTATAACTATATTTAATTCAAAATTATTTTATTTATGTTGAAAAAAACAGGGGCATGTAAATTTTAAAGCTCATATTTCGGTTGCATGCTTTTATATTTAAAAATTTTAAAATTATTGAAAGATATATTTTATAAAAATGTATGTTTTGTATTTTGTTTTTTTTTTTTTGTTTCAGAATTCATAGCAAGTGCTCTGTTTCCCTGCCGACGTTGTGGAAAAATCTTTTTTAATAAGAAGACAATGTGGAATCATTTGACAATTTGTGGCAAGGAGCCACAATATCCATGTGTTACCTGTGGAAAACGCTTTAAACACAAGCATCATCTTACGAAACATATGCAAAGTGCAAAACACAAAATATCAAATTTTTTGTCGGATACTATGGAATTAACTGACAACAAAAACTGGTTTTATCAATAATTTTAATGTCTGTGTGTTTTGTTTTAACATTTTAATATTTTCTTCTGCATGTCATGTATTAAACGGAAAAAAAAACAATTATTAAAAAAACAGTATAGTAAAGAATTGTCGTATACACATATTTATCACAAATACTGTATAAAATGTTTATACTAACGCTTCGAAAAAAAAAATTAATAAATATTTGTTGTATAGCGACGCTCTCTAGATTTTCTTTTGCTAAAAAATTTCTTATTTCTTGTTTTGTTTTCTTCTTATTTTTCAGTTACAAGAATGAAGAATTGGGTGTGTTATCAGTGCGGCAAGAGTTATCACTGGCGTGGCTCTTTAATGACTCACATTCGCGTCGAATGCGGCAAGGAGCCGACATTTGGCTGCTCAATCTGCGGCAGAAAATTCAAATATAAACATCGCTGGCAGTACCATATGACCTCAGTGCATCGCGTTTGATAGCTGGCAGAAGACATTTTGACAATTGTTACTTTTTAATAATAAAAAAACATCAGGAAAAAAAACAGTTAAAAATTCTTTCCGACACTCCTTACTGAATTTTTTAAAAATATTTTCAAGTAATCGATAGTTAAAAGTTTTTTTTTAATCGAAAAAAATTAAATTTATTGAAAAATTAGTTGAATAATGCACCCAAAACGGCTCATAATTACTTTTATTGATTTTAAAAAATTGTATTTTTAAGTTATATTTATTAGGGTGACGCGAAAAACCGACTATTTTTATTTTTTGGATCTCGTATTGAAAAAAATCAAAGTTTATCATGCTTTACGAGTCTTTTTAAAAATTCAGCCCGGTACAAATATTTTTAAAGATATTTTAAAAAAAATGTGATTATAGAAAAAAAAATTTCTTCTGTCTTCACTGTAGCAAAATTTTCGACAAAAAAATATTGATTTTAGAAGTCTTTTTTTGATTTCTTAATACTAATATTAAGATTTTATTTTTTTTTTTTACGCAAAATACCTCACAAATTAAAAAAAATGAACAAATGCAACGTTTTGTTGTTAATAGTCATAAAAAAATGCTTGTATCAGGCTGATTTTTTAGAGGGCTTTTAAAACATCATAAACTATGATTTTTTGATATGAAATCCGAAAAAACCAAATTAGTTGGTTTCTTTGTGCCACCCTACTAACAGGGACAAACTCGCCGCTGAGTAAACCACTTTACAGCCCATTACGTACGTTAATTAACATTTTTAATCACCTAAAATTTATTATTCACTCGAAATTAGTTAAACTAATGCAATGCAATGTAAGGTATTAAACAATTTTTATCGTTTAAAATTTATTATTAAATTTGAATTGAAAATCTACCCACACTCTAAGCGCACTTTCTAAAAAGCAGGTATTTATAAAATTTTATGTAACAAACAATAAAAAAAAAAATGCGTTGAGGACTGAAAAATTGTAGAAAAATTTATAAACTTAATTTAACATTGAAAAATGTTTGAAAATATTGAATAATTTAGGAATTTGTTTTTTCGGAAGACATTTTTTAAAACAAATTTGGGATAAATATAGTTAAAAAAATATTGGAATATAGAAACATATTAAAAAAAAATTTTGTTTTTCGACTAACGTTTTTTTATTGTTACGTTGCAGGTTACATGGCGCCAGATAACTCGTGGTTGCCGACATTGAATGCTGTGCAGAAAGAACAACAGAGGAAACAACAATTTCTACCACATTCAAAAACATCGAGGGACGGTCAGTACGTGTGCCTGCAATGTGGCAAGACATATCGAGCTAAAACTTCTCTAAGTCGCCATAAACGCCTCGAATGTGAGGTTTTACCTGCTGAAATGTGTCCCATTTGCGAACGACGCTTTAGACACAAATTTGTTCTCAAATCACACATTATTTTGTGCGAGAATAAAATGAGAAATTTAATGAAAAAGTAACACCCTATCAGTTATATCAATATTCTATCTTTACACTTTTCTTTATTCTCACTCTATTCGTAAAAAAAAATTAATTCAAAAATTACCGTAAAACAGTATTTCTTGAAATATCCACATTAAAAGCCCAATTTTCCAACAATTAATTCAATATAAATTGATAGATTTTATTAAAAATCTTTTCCATGTGAACTACAGGGATATTAATAATTATTTCACATTCAAAAAATAATTGTCATTTATTTAACAACCTTTTTTAATAATTAACTGTTAGATAAATACATCAAAGTCGTTAATTTTCTTCAAAAGCTGCCAAATAATTAAATATATGGAAAATAAAAAAAAAATAATTAAAAGAATCTTCGCAGAGTGGGAAAATACTTTTGTTATAAAAAATTTCTCTAAATTCACTTGAAAAAAAAAACTGCAGTTATACGAAATTTTATTAAATTCATTCAACGAAACTTTGATTTAAACATGTAATGCTATTAACTAAAAATATTTACAAGAAAAAACATCAAAGAAAAAACAGAAATATTTTTTTCAATTCCTGTATCTTCATTTTTGTTTGTTCTTTTAATTAATCAATTTCAAAATGTATACTGCTTCAAAAGTTTATATTGATTAAAATAAATAAAATTAAAAAAAAAAAAAAAACAATCTTTGCAATTAGTTATGCCACTATTCACTATGTTGCATGATAATTTTTAGGTGAAATAATATTTGTGTCTAAAGAAAAAATGTACAAAACAAAATTAAACATTGCTATCAATCAAAAACCGTAAAATTATAATCTTTTAAACTGTTTTCTGCTGCAATTTACATAAAAAAACTATCGAATAAGTGAAAAAAATTAACAAATTCATAAATCACCTACAATAAAACTAATATTTCATACATAAAAAGCATAAGATGACAATTGAATTCCATGAGAATTTATCAAAAATTATAAACCATTGATTAATTGATCTATTCCCCATCTAAAATTAGTGTTTCATTTGATTTCAGCGCTTAAAATCGGGCGAGTTTGGAGCTGTCTTGTCGAGCCGGAAATTATCATCAAATCTGGTAAATTAAAAGATGTGAAAAATGAAACAGAAAATTCTACTGCTAAAAAAAAACAAGCAAACAAGTATTTCAATGAAATCCCAGGGCAAATTGATAATCATTACAAGTCATATCTCAAGACAATGATATACAATGATTCACTGTCAAAATACAGATATTCCTGTCGTAAATGCGGAAAAACTTATCAAGTTGAGGGCTCGTTAAATCGTCATGAGAAGTACGAATGTGGTGTAATACCTAATCATGTTTGTATTCTCTGTGAAAAGCGATTTAAACATAAATTCACTCTTAAAACACATCAAGTAAGCTGTCGCAAAAGACTAGAGATAAAATAAAACAAAACTATACTCGAATAAGTATCCAGAGTACAATAATTAAATTTAATTATTTTGGATATAGTTTTTTTTTTCTGTATCATTATATATTTCTAATACCGTCGAAAATTTATAAAATATCTTCATGATTTTTTATCTCGGTTTTATTTTCATAACTAGTATTACTTTTTTTTCTTTGAAAACGACAATTATTTCCATACATTTGGGAAAAATTAAAAAAATTAATAAAATTTGACAAACACAAAAAAAAGACAGATCTTTATTTAGAAGAGTTATAATTTTTTTACTGTTCATTTTTTATATCGCTTTTATTGTCCAGAATGTGTATATTTTATTGATTGAAGACATTTAAAAGTATAATGTTTTAAAGCGTGATGCTTATTTGCATAAGCCAGTTATTGAATTATTATGTATATTTTGTCATATAAAATAAACTCTAAATGGCAATAAATTTGTGTCTATTCATTTATTTTATTGATAATTCAGTTAGTCAGTTGTTATTATTGTAATTTTCTTTTTTTATTTACATTTAATGCTGTATGAATTTTTTCTTTAGATCTCTTGCCGTTATAAATTAATATTTTTTAAATAAATCCAATCATCTATATTCTATGATGAGAAAAAAATTTTTTTTTTCATTTTAATTTAATTTATTATTAATTTTTGCTTTATTGCTAATATTTATAGTTAAAATATCATGGTACTCGATAAATTTTGATTCAATTGCTGTGAATTTTTTTTTTTCCTATTTACGACACTTGAATTTTCATTTTTTAAAAATTTTATATCTCCTACTTTTTTTTTTTAGTTGTAATCAATGATTTATTTTCATTTTTTTTTTTGACTGTCCGAATTTTTTTTTCTTGGCGTAGACTCGATTTCGGCCACGATTCTCTATAAAAAAAACTTGAAATTAATCAGAATTTGTTTATTTATCACCAAGGCTGTTTGGTACTAAAAACTAGCATACTTTTTTTTTTGAATTATGAACGAAAATTACCGCGATATGCAGTGCTTGTATATTATTGCGTTTTTCCTACATTCAATTTGATTTATTAGATTTTTTTAATAAATTATAAGGGATTGCAGGGCAAAATGTGTTTTACTGACATCAGTAAAACAGTATTTTATAGGCAACGGTAAAAGTATTTCTGTAATTTTTGTCCTTTTTGACGAGATTTTACTCCATTTTTATACTTTTGATTTCTAAAAAATCATTATTGAAGATAAAAATCTGCATGAAGATCAATCCATGATTTATATGTAATTTATCTAAACAATTTATCAACCTAATGAAGCCTTTAGTATTTGCATTAACTTTATAAATTTCTATATAATTTATAATTTTAAAAACGTGTTTGAATTTTTCTTTTCACTAAACCGAATAAATTCTGATCTTCTATAGTTGTTATAATAAATTATAGTTATAAAAGTTACGTTATTTATATTTAACGACAAAAGCATGGAGAGTGTGTGTTAATGATAAAAAAATTTTAGCAACATTTTATGACAGCATTGCGTTGGTAAATCGTCCAATTGCGTCATGTGAAATAACAAGCCACTAAAATTAAATATTTGTGAGTGTATAATGTATACAATTTTTTTTCTTATTTTTATGCATCCTTTTATGTGTAGTTGACCTTCTAAGGCCTCCAAAAAATTTTATTCGCCTTGAAAATTGTCTTTAAATTACTCTTCATGATTAATTGATGTTTTTTTTTAGCCATATCTGTTTTATATAAATTAAAACGTGCAAGTTTTTATCAAGATATTCTTTTTCATTACTTTTTTCAGAACATGAGTATTGGCGTGTTCAGCCCCGTGTGACGTCAAAATTAAACCAAGACAATCATCGGATATTCTGCCCAACTTGTGGTCGAACCTTCAGCCAACCTTCTTGCCTCCGACGTCATCAAACATATCAGTGTGGGAATAAAAAGCCACAGTATTCTTGTCCAATATGTACAAAAATGTTTCGTCGAACTGATAATTTACATCGGCATGTAATTAGCTGTTCTAAAAGATGATAACAACCTGAATTTCTACATTCTTTACAAATTTTACATGAAAAAATTTTTCCGATTTTATATAAGGTATTTAAATTACTTTAAAAATTATGCAACTGTAAAAAAATTTCATTTTTGTAATTGATCCAACATTTTTAGTAAAAAAATTCAACTACAAATATCTTTTTGCTGGAATAAAATTAAATGATTAATTCGATACTATGAATTGTATAAAAATACTGTTAATTTATAATTTTTAATCTTATGGCAATGTTAATGTACATTGAAATAAATGAAAAAATTATACTGACTATTGGAAAAATAAATGCATTTTGTATATTTTACCCCCTAAAATTTTGCGTCTCTAGAAAAAAGCCAAAAAAGCGTATAAGAAAAATTTCCTTGCTCTGTTTAAAATTATATCTTTAAAACTATTGAAGATAAAGATTTTTCTTAAAAGATTTTTTTATAGAGAATTTTATTAGCTACAAAATAGGTCAATAAAATTTTTTTTCTAAACTCGGATCCTTGAATTTTTCAGTGATACGCCCGCTTGGTTTTAGACACGCAATTTGTCTTTTAATTTTCTCATCATAATTCAGAAGAAAAAAAATATATCAAATTTTCAAATATCCCAAATCGCATATTTTGTACATATTTTTTAAACTAAAAATGTTCTTCATTTTTATAATTTTCTTACTTTTTTCATATTTAACTTTTTTGTAGAATTATCCTGTATGTACTTTAAATCTTAAGTAGTTTTTAAAAACTAAACAATTAACTGTTTAAATAAAAGTTTAATTATTTAAATTTAAAAAAATCTATTTTACTACAAATATCAGTTACACGTTACCCTTTCGCTTTACTGTGACTCGAGAAAATAATTAATAAATATTTTTAATTCATAGCACTAGATAAAAATATTAACAAAACCTCAACCTCACTTATTTCTTTTATTGGTGAAAATTTTTCAACAACTTTTAATGCCAAAATCTACAAAAAACTGCAACTTTTAACATGAACTATATTCCTGTACTCTGTAAATTACTCTTGTAAATTTTTACGACTTTTTATTAAAAAAATCTTGTAGATAGTTGTAAAAATTATTACAAAATTGTAGTATAACAGTTACTCCGGAAGAATGCATTGTAAATCATATTTTTAGTAAAATATCGAGTGAAAGTACTTAAAACAATTAAAAAATACATTTTCGCTTGAAAATTCAACAAAAAATATTCAATACTCGATGTTGAGAATACAAAAAATTAATTTCTTCTTTTTCCTGATGGGAGGAAGTATCATACTCCACATGGTTAACAAAAAAGTTAATATTTTAAAAATAGCCCTCTGATTCAAACAATTTTAGTTTTTCATTATTACTGCCATAAAATTATTTTTGGTATTAAAATTTTTCTCATTTTTTCAGGTATCCCATTTTTATTTGACCTTCTGCCCCATTCAGATTCAATTTATTTTGAATTCCCGTACACTTTCATAACGAATTTCCAAAATTAGAGTGCGTAAAAATTTTTAAAAAGTTGTAGAAAGTGGCGAAAAAACGAGCAGAAACATTTTTTTTCCCCGTATTTAATCTAGATTATAGGGGTTTATATTCCTATAATTTGGGGTAGGTCTTTAAAAGAGTTAAAATGACACGCAGGTGTTTATATCTATTCCCCATGTTTTTATTTTGCCTATGAACTGAGCTCTCGATTTTTTTTAGAATACATTGATTTATTTATGCTTTTAATTTTTTATAATGAAAATATTTCATCAGTGTACTAATTTAATGTCGTATTTTTTTTTATTGTTCACAGAAACAAGGACCTACGATGCTGTTTGGGCAATGAGAGGGAAAAAGACGAGAGAAGCGACTGACATCGCGATCGAATCTCTTCGCCCTCCACCTGAGTCATTCCAAGGCCCAGAGGGATCTGGCCCCACACCTGTTGTATTAAACTCAGCATTATTCACTGCAGATCCGCACGGTCGACCAATCCCCCAACCAACCCCACGGACGCCCCATATCTGTCATGACTGTGGCAGAACGTACAAATGGATGGATAGCCTAAAAAGACATCAGCGAGTCGAGTGTGGCAATAAGGAAAAAAAATTTGTTTGTTACAGCTGCAACAGAAAATTTAAATACCGATATGAATTGCGAAATCATATATCTGCATATCATTAAGTTCTTTATTTTTGTGACTACTTAAATATTTTTTTTTTCTTATATAAGTACATTAGGGTGGTGACAAAAAAAAACCGACTATATTTTTTCGGGTCTCGTATCAAGAAATTATAGTTTATGTTTTAAACGCCCACCATAAAAATTATAGACTGATTTGAACATTTTTTAGAGGTCGCTCACGAATTTTTAAATTTCCAAAAATGTTTGAAATGTCAACAACTTGTAAATAACTCCTCAAAATGAATTCTTCAAATTGAAATTCTGTAGAACATGTTAAATAATCCGCCGTAGCGACAACAGAAAAAAAAAAATTGGTGAGCTTTTAAAATATCATAAATTATGTTTTCTTAATACCAGACCGGTAACAAAAAAATTGCCGGTTTTTTTTTTTGCGCCACCCTAATATACATATTTCATGTGATTATCATTGTCAATGACGAATTCCTCTAGTTAAAGTACATACAATACATCCGTTAATAAATTTTAGTTGGATATCTTGGTCAAAAACTTGACAATAAGTTATAACTGTTTTAAACAAAAAACATACGAATATCAAATATAATTTATCACCTACAAAAAAAAAAAAACAAACGAAAATCTATCAGATGAACAAGATTGTATTTTTGTATGCTATTAAATGCATTTATACTTACTTTTTCATTGCATTGTTTTTTTGCACATCACAAAAGTGCACTCTTTTTTTTTTTGACATCTCCGCATGAAAATTTCAAGTGAATTACAAACAAAAAAATTTCCAAAGTTTCATCATATTCAAAATTTTGAATTTGACAATATCAAAATTCGAACAGAAATTCAGCATAACATACTGACTATCTATCACACAATGAAATAAAAACCATTTGAAAGTTCATAACAAACTCGCTAGATTTAAATAATCTCATCAAAAAGTAATAAAAAATATTACATAAATAATTCAATGCCATTTTTTACTGTCAGTAGTGGTTTACATGAATTTCTGCTAGTTGAATATATTCACATAATGGTGAATTAGTTGGAAATTTCGATGGTGACTTCATTTTTCGATCGGTAATCCTAATTATTGAAGAAATCACGGTGAAATATCGCGATAGCTTGACATAAAAAAAAGTGAATCTGACTGAAATATTTATTGTTTATGACGGCAGCGTCGATCCGTGAGGTACTGAAATATATGGTACATTTACAAGGGTGTGATAACCGTTAATATGTACATTTACAATCATATATAAACAATAAAACATTCGTGGCCAGAGTCAGTTACACGTTTTGTGACGTTGAGACAATTTTTAAAATTGAACAAATAGGTGATCTTTTTGTGGCTCTTACTTTTCCACGTACTTTGGCACAATTCATCGCAACACGATTAGTTGACTAATTGGGATGCATGAAGTCACACATTTTCTGCAAGATTTTTTTTTGTTTTCGCCTACAATATGCCCATTGCGATATGTATTTGATGATGAATCGCACTCTGATACATCGATATTTTGTACAACGAATTTTATGGAAATTAAGTACCTAAGGGAAATCACTGCTACTCGGTAAATAAATGCATTGTTTATATATTACAAGTTTTTTTTTCTATTTTTTAACAAAAAATTCTTGGGTCCATTGCTCCGGATCGATCATCGTTCAAGTCTTCATTTTGTATTTATACTTTCACATTAATTATTCGCACTGTTTTTTATCACATTCACACAATTTCACACATAATTGCATTTACACGATTTTTTTATTTATTTTCAGCAGCTGACAAAATCGAGTTGTGAATAATCGTTTTTTACAAAAGAATATTTCAAAAACTATTACAAATTACGAGATTTGGTATAGAATATCATTTTATAACGGATTTTAGGAGCTAAAAAAAAAGTTAATTAGAGAAAAATCGGTTAATTTTTTAGTTTTTCAAATATTTACAAAAAAAAAAAAAAAACAAAAACAAATCTTGATCTATCTAAAATAATTTTGCATTTTTTTTTTGTTCTTGAAAAATCTCAAAATTTACACGAGTTACAAAATTTTTACATAAGACTACTTTTGTAAAGAATTTAAAACTTTATAAAAACAATCTTAAATAAAAATTCAATAAACTTAATAGTTTTTAAAATATTCATAATAAAAACGATTGTCATTGAAAATTTAAAATTAACTTCACTCTCATTACAATTTGTTTTAAAACTCTCATAATTCACATGCAACTCTTTAATTAACAACGAAAATACACAAGATAATGATAAAATATACATATATATTATATATTTATACGAGAAAATTCATTTAATCAAGAAAGAAAAGAGAGAAGAAAAAAAACGATAAAAACAAAAATTCTGTTAGTAGACACAATTAATGAAAATCACCATTCAATATACAACAAATACGCAAAAAATGATACATTCCTATAATTATATACCTTGAATTTACGTATAAATATTGTTAAATATGTATATTAGAAATTTTTAACTACACACCTTGACAATTACTTTACACAGAATTTGTTATTCTATTTTTTTGACAATGACTCAAGTGACGTTTAAGTAACTGACTTAAGTGGCATTTTCTTTCTTTTTTTTTTTTTTTACTGTTTATGACACACGAATGCGTGCATCATTCACTTTTCTGCATAACTCAATTAATCCACTATATTACACCCGTGAATTATTAATATTATTATTATTTTCCTCTCTCTCCAATAACTGCCAACACTATAATCGACAATAGCCCACTCCACGAAAAAATTGAAATAAAAAAAAAACTAAACAAAATAATAAATCAAAAAAAAAAAAAAAATACGAGTGCAAACGGCAGTCTAACAATCGTCTGTATAAAAATCTAAACTGACTATAACTGACTAAAGAACAAGCTCTCTCTCTCTCTTTCTCTCTCTTTCTAAGCATCACACTCAAGCATACTCAAATAATCGAGTAGTCGAATAATTTTCATCTCCAAGAAATATTGCGCGTGTTGTTGTAATCATTGCAAGGTTTTTAAAACATGTTTTTTTTTTTGAATATTATTTGTTTCTTCTTTACGAGAAAGGAGGAGATCGAGGATGAGAAAGCGGTGCACACAATCCCTTAGGGTAAATTACGAAGAAAAATATTATCCATACACTCGCGCACCAGGACGTGAATTATCTCTTTCCCCTCCGAGAAAAACAAAAGAAAAAAACAAAAGGAAAAAACAAAAATTTGGTCCCTCAGACAGACACTTCGTGGCCCGTCTCGTACGACCTCGCGATATGGAAAAGAGCTGCAGGTTTACTCCAGCCAATTTCCGCGGTGCAGCCACTACTCGCGAGAGTCACAACAGAGACCTTTAAGCGGGGCTATACCGAAATTTCGTAGTTCATATCATAGACACTGGCGCGATCGGGTGTAGGAGTAGTTGGCCTCGCGCGAGTATCAGGTTGCGAGACCATTTCCATTGAATCCGTCATCTCGAGGGCGCGCACAAAGGACATGGGTCGCCTGCGGGCATCGGACGTCGGTGTGGTCGGCGTGACCATAGTGGTTTTCCTCTTGACCTGGGGCGACTGGTGAGGCGGGAAGACAGGCACACCGCCCCTTGTTGCGGGGTGATACGCCGCACGAGGTGCATTCGCGTAGGGCTGCTGCGTTGGGCTCGTTGGGTTAGAGCAGTAGTAGTCGTAGGGTGGCGGTGGCCTTTGTGAAATTGTTGCCGGGTGAGTGGGTACACCAACGGCGCCCGGAGGTCCCGGATAACCCGGGGAATTGTCCTTCCACATGTAGACCCCGCGCTGCGGTGATCCCGCCAGCTCGCGAATATTATCCACCGTATTGTTCGTTCGCGAGTACGGGTGCTCGTTACCCTGGCGAATAAGTTCGCTCTCGGATAGAAAGCGTCGTTGCGGACTGTAACCAGGCACAGGGCCGGCATTCACTGCAATGCTGTTGTGATGTTGTACATCATAGTACGTTGGCGCCTCGGACACTCCGATAAAGTCGGGCCGACGGACTTGTGTCGGTGTTCCAGGATTCGATCTGCAACACAGACCAAAAAATTAATACATTTGCTTGTATCAACAGCAGTAAATTCCATTTTTTCTTCATATTTTTTTATAACCACGCAAATTATTTGACAATGCGCGAAATACCGTGAAGTCAATACATATGAATGAATAATGTGAGAGACCGCGGCAAAACGTTTAATTATCTTGAAAATAAAGCATTTTATCCATATTTTTATTAAAAACTTTTTTGTACCTCTTGAAATAAATGACAAAAAAGTTCTCAATGAAAAATCTGACTGCTATGATATTTATCGAGATATAAGTAAAAAATAAAAATATCTAGACGTTGGCCACGGTCTTTCGTATTACATGTAATAATGGATATGCAAGTGCTTGAGCATTGTAGCCATACAAATACGGCTCGGGCCGAGACATACAGGAGAGAGCAGCGCGTTCATTCCTGTTAAAACAATTAGCATCTATTTATTTTTAAGGAAAGAACAAAACAAAAAAAGAAAACATAAATAAAACAAACATAGCAAAACCTAGATGTAACAATATTCATACTTTTTTTTAAATATAATATAATAATGTATATATGCAACAAAGCATAATTATTCAACTACGATTACGTCCTCGTAGGGATCAAGTTCGTGTTTACCTGCAGTAGGTCGCAACATGTTGGCAGAGAGCAGCTCCTTGCAGTTACCACCCCCTGCAGTGGGACACAAACTTATCTATACACCTCATATCACGCTTTTAATTAATTGCCTCGTTTCCTTATAATCACCTTTATATATAATAATAATACGTGCAGCACAACTAACTTATTTTTAGCTTATACGAGAAAACCTTACGAAGGTCGTTATGTCGCATTATTCACTAGAAAAATAAGAGAATCATTATATTGTGTCAAAGCCCATCAAAAAAAAAAATTCAAAAAAGTACGTGAAGAAAAAAAGAAAAAAAAATCACACACTGTGCAATTTCGTGCTTAAATAATAGAATATAAAGTAACTACTAGGCATTTTTACTCAACTCGAGAATGAGGAAAAAGAAGTCGAGAGCGTCTCAAGTGTCTCTCAATAACTTTTCTTTTTTGCTCTACTTTTTCCCTCTATTCTCCACCTCATTTATAGATCAATGTGTGTGTGTGTGTGTATGTATATCTGTGTTGTGATGTTTTGTCGTCTTCACTGTCCGCCAACGTGCCATTAATTCATCATACGATGGTCGATATAATATCACTTATGAGAAAAACCTAGACTGCACGATGATCTATCTCGCGTGACGTTCACGAACTTTGTCAACTAGCATACCTGCGAATCGGGCTGGAAATAGCCAGCGGCGTGGGCACGCCAATGGCTTTGATGCGCTGCTGCATGGTTGGACTTGCACCACCTTGACCCTGACCCCGCTGTGATCCTGGAGCCGGTGACCCCGTGCCCTCTGGCGACAGAGCGTCAGGTGTGTGGCTGCGTGACCCGTTCATGCCCCTGTGGATGGAGCCAATGCTTCAGAATGTCCGATTATTATCAACAGAAATCACGATTCAACCTACCTCGATCTCGGGTGTGGACTACCGCGCGGATAGTGCATCGGATGGCGATGCTGTGGCGGCGGATGTCGAGGTGAGTCACTCGCCTCCACTGGCGGTAGGAAAAAGTTGCTCTTAGATCCGTGTCTCTGCAGCGGAGGTGTTGGCTCGCAGTCGGCCGACTGCGACGCTGTCGGCTCCATGTCTGTGTCGGAGCCGTCGCGGCCCGGAGACAGCTACGCAAGAAATTCACGTGAATATTCGTCTTCATGGGATTTGGATTGAGTCGGGGGAAAAAAGCGGGATGTCATGCGAGGCTTGAGGACTGTCCCGAATGACTGCTCTCGTCACTCGTGATCTGCAAAGGATTAGGGAATTTACACTCGACAAGCAAATAAAGCTTTCAAACGCAACTGCGCGTGCAAAGCATTGAAACAAAGCGCTAAATGACTCACAGTCGTTATTTCAGTGATGTGTTATCCTTTCATGCAAGTTTTTAAGCTTCCAATTCCCGCAAGGAATTATTGTAAGTGAATAATAATATTCAAGGAATATTGCAGCTAGCTCTTACCTTATTGTAAGCATTTGAACTGGCATTTCTAACGCCATTGCTGCTATCCATGTAGGTTTTTACCTGGTTCTCGCTGTCTATCGTCGAGATCTCAGACGTACAAGCGCCGTGTCGCTTTCCTGAATATTTCTCAGGCTTGATTAAACTGTAGAAATAAAAAAATATTTATATATTCAAGAAATTTTTTTGTGTCTTTTGTGGAAAACGTTAGACAATTTATTCCCTCAACACTACTACCTTGGATATTGCGGTCCGAATTGTGTGTAGCAGCAGTTGTGGAAGCACCCACGCGAGAAAGGATTGTAACCGTTCTGGAACTTCCCTGTTACCTGCTCATTCGTCGTACGACCGCGTGAGACTAGCACCACGTGGAAGCCCGTCAACCCGAAAATTGGGATAAACAGTATCGTCACCACGCCCATCAGCACCATCGCCACTGTTGTGTCCACCTCGCCCAACTTCTCCTTGTGTTCTAACACAAAATACAAACACAGTCCGAAGATACTGAGCATGTGGAAGCTCAATGAAAGCAGGAAAAAGAAGAAGAATCGATAATTCCGCCGACCGATGCAGTTGTTTACCCACGGGCAGTGGTGGTCGAACGTCTACAAGGACAAATAAAATTGATGAATAATATTTGTAGATGTTGCGGTGTTTCGATGACACATACTTCGATACAGTGGTCACAAACGCTGCAGTGAGAGCATCGCGGCGGTCTGTAGAACTTGCAGGTAACACACCACTTCATGCGGATCGTAATCCCGTTGATTTCGGCGTTTTTAAACAACGGCGCACGAAATTCCTCTCGATCCTCATCTGGCGGTGCTTTAGGAGACAAACAAAATTATCAACACGTGTGTAACGGAGGTGAAAATATCTTTATATACCTTTTGGAATGACACCTGGGTCCATGAATGTGGCCAGAGTGAAGTTGGCTAGCACGAAGAACGCAATGACTCCCTGCAATGCCGGAACCCATGGGTACTTGAAGAGGTAGTATTGACGGCACCTGGACAGACAAATACAGGAGGTTGTGAAAGACGAACAAAGTGTGAGGAGCTGTCATGAGTGTACTTACGGATAATAGAAAAAGAGGGTGGTCGTGCTGAGGAGGAGGGTCCACGCGAAAGTGGCCGGCAGGTATCTTGTCTTGACGTCGCATCCCGGCATTATGCTTGCACACTCTGATCACAACCAACTTCGTCAAATTGACGTTTGATGCAATGAAATTGTGGATATTTGTTAGTAAAGTCGAGAATTTCTGCTACCAGAAAACATGGCCGCGTCCATTGGTACTAAGCTCATTTACGAGTGTGACAAGACATTTGTACGGGCCCGAGGCACTTTTTCATTCTGCTCGATGTTGAAGATTCTTAGCCCCGCCACACTGACCTGTCCATCACCCCTTCCCGTCACACGAGTAAAAACATTCGCGCGAGGCTGCAATTAATATTCAATCGCGCCCCGCTCGCGGTCTGCACATTCACGACCGACTCTCTCTTACCGCGGTCACACCACTTCCAACAACGATGACACACATATCACACACTCCTTCGTCCCACACGAAGTTTGCTTCATCTCGAATATCTGCACTTTGCTTTTTTCGCGCAGAGAGAGAGAGAGAGAGAAAAACCCCCTTCGAGAATCAAACTTCGCTGCCATCTTTGAACGGTAACATTACAGTTTATCTAGTGTATACCGACTGACAAATCCAGTTCGACTTTTGATTTGCGTAGCAATGCTCTACTGTACCAACACAAAAATTCAACATGGCCGCACACAATTCGCGATACACACACACAGGCGAACGTCACAACACAATAAATCAGTCGTCGTGTGGGAGGAAAATGTCAGTGTTGTTACTGGGATTAATTTTTTTTTCTTTTGAGTGATAAGTCCAATAGAGTTGCCGGGGGCTTTTATGTCAACCATGGCGGGTCCTTCAAGCTCGCAGTCGCAAACAGAGACTGTGTTGGAGGGGGATGTCACCGATGGCCAGGTACCATCTTTTTTTTTTTATTATAAATTTCACACCGCTAAAAAATAATCATCTTTTATCTTAGTCTAAACTCAAAAATATCGTAGCATCCGTCAACACATATGAATTATTCAACGGTATACTGATCGATCAATTGTTACCAATAAAACTCATCAATTGTCATGGCTCAAGTGCGGTCGATTGCCAAGCTTTTTAAAATTCCCCGTGCTTCTGGCACACGTCAAAATTCCACATCGTCAAACGTCGATAATTCACCTTTGGCGGGAATTCGAGTGCTGGACTTGACGAGAATCGTCGCTGGCCCATATTGCACGATGATTCTCGGTGACCTCGGTGCTGAAATCATTAAAATTGAACGACCCAGCACGGGAGATGAGAGCCGCCACTGGGGCCCACCATTTGTCAAGACTACAGGAGACTCAACGTATTTTCTCAGCGTAAATCGCAATAAAAAAAGTGTTTGCATCGACTTGAAGCGTGGAAAAGACATTATTTACGAGCTTGCCCACAGTTCCGACGTTCTCGTCGAAAACTATGTCCCAGGAAAGTTGTCAAAGTTGGGCATGGATTATGAGACTTTATCAAAAATTGCGCCGCACTTGATTTACTGCTCTCTGACAGGATATGGGTCTGAGGGACCGTACAAAAGTCGGCCAGGATACGACGTGATTGCAGCATCTATCGGCGGCCTACTGCACATCACAGGCCCCAGGAATGGCGAACCCTGCAAAGTCGGCGTGGCCATGACGGATTTAGCTACAGGATTGTATGCCCACGGTGCGATTCTGGCTGCCCTGCTTCAGAGGACAAAAACAAAGCGTGGGCAGTGGGTTCAGTGCAATCTCCTGTCCACTCAAGTTGCCAGCCTCATCAACGTCGCGTCTAACTATCTGAATGCGGGCCTGGAGGCCTCGCGATGGGGTTCCGAGCACGGGAGTATCGTTCCCTACGAGGCATTTCCCACCAGAGACGGATTTATGACCATCGGCGCAGGCAGCGACGTGCAGTTTGGCGCATTCGTGCGAAAAATTGGCCTGCCAGAGCTGGAGATGGATGAGCAGTTTAAATCCAACACGGCCAGGGTGAAAAATCGTGAGAGTTTGCTAGAGATATTGCGACAAAAGCTGAAAACCAAGACCAACAGCGAGTGGTCAAGTATCCTCGAGGGCTCGCCGTTTCCGTATGGACCTGTAAACACTATTCGGGAGGTAATTTAATTTTCCCAACGAGCGGACAAGACTCTATGCGAGTTTAAAGGCTGATAATGGAATGTTTCTCAGGTTTTTGATGATCCTCACGTACGGCATGCCAAGTTAGTTGAGGAAATGGAGCACCCGCAGATGGGCAAAGTGAAATTTGTCGCACCGCCAGTTACATACAGCTATGGAACGAATAAAGCGAGGTTTCCACCTCCAACACTTGGCCAACATACTGTTGAAATTTTGCAGAATGTTTTGAATTACTCGGATGAAACAATTCAAGAATTAATGCGGGATAAAATCATACAATAGAATTTTAAAAAATATATATATTTTTTGTAATAAATTGAAGCTATAAAAAATTAATTTTAGTATAAAATTTATTTTTTATCGAATGTAAATGATGATTAAATTTTTTTTGTGTGTTTAAATTGTTATTTTTCAGGAAGTTCCAACTATAACGCTGTGTCTGCGAAAGCCACGATCGAGTAAAAAAGTTCAGTGGACCTCGTCGACGGTTGATAATGAGCATTTAAACCGTAAAAAATCAAAATGTAAATTGAATTTATTATCGTGTAAATGTATATTATGAAATACGAGGTTTTTAAAACGTAATATTTGTTTTAAGGCTGCTGTATTTATGAAAAACCGAAGGATTTTGGAGAAAGCAGTTCGGAAGACAGTGACGACGAGTGTGAGCACTGTCACGGGCACAAAGACACTCACAAAAAAGGCAGTGAGGTACCGCCACATGACATATCATCTCAATCAGGTGTGTAATTGAGTTATTAGTGGTTGGAAATTTTTTTATCCGATTTAATTTAATTTTGTTTCAGAGCCAATAATCACTGGATCGACTTGAGATACTTTTGTCATGTTTAGAAATTTTTATTGCATATAAAATTGTCCAATTCTTGTTCCATAAAATTTTGCCATAATGGAAAGTACTGATATTATTAGAGCCACTTCCCCTTGGATGCCTTGAGCTCGTGTAGTTTGTATTGCTCACGCTCTTTAAAAAAAAGACATGTATTGTTTATCTATTACTAGTTTTCTCTAAACAAACGGTATTTCCCGTATTCCGATTATTGTAAAATATTTATGTAATATATGTAAGTACCTTGTAAGTATAAGTTAGTTAATTAGTCGGTTGGTTGCATATTATGTTTCATTTGTTTAAGAAATTTGAGAGAATATCTCGTTTTACTCGGATTAAACTTTCGCGAGATCGATTTGACGCTTGAAGTCTGATTAAGAGGGATGAAATTAATGTTAGCATGGAAATTTAGTTGATCTTTAATCCTGCCTTCATAGTCCTTCCATTTTTAGTTGGATATGTTTGAGCGAATTCTCAAAAAATAAGAAAACATTTTTTTCTTATTCATATATATTATGGTGACGCAAAAAACTATGACTATTTTTGTTTTTCGGGTTTCGTATCAAAGAGTCATAGTTTATGATGTTTCAAGAGCTCTCTAAAAAAATCAGCTGGATAAAAGAAATTTTAGAGGTCACGAATTTTTAAATCTGCAAAAATAGTCAGAATATGATTTTGAATAATTTTTTTCTTCATTTTTTGTACTACTTTTTGTGACTATCAACATCAAAATGTTGCATTTGTTTATTTTCTTTATTTTGTGAGGTATTTTTATGACAAAAAAAAATAACGTCTTAATATTATTATTTATATTACAAGTTTTTCGTGTCACCCTATACATATTTAAACTCTATGAAAGGAGATAGTATTAAAAAATAAGTATAAAAAATATTGCTAATGAAACTCTTCAAAATTATCAGTCTACTACATTTAAATAAAATTAAAAAAAAAATCTTAAAACTTTTTTCCAAACATTTTCATTCAAAAGCACATCATTTACCTATATCTCGAATTAAAAAAATTGAAACATTTACTCAAATTCATAGAGCACTGTGTTCAAATGAAAAAAAAATTTAACAATCATGTTATAAATATTTAAAAAAAGATAATAGATTTTTCCATGATTAAAAACCGCCGTAATAAAAGAGTTTTTGATAATTCAATGTTTTTTTAAATGTAAAATCTGCAATAGAAGAACAAAAAAAATCAACAATATGTACAAAAGAATACTAATAAATATTCACAAATGTTTTTAAAATTTTTTAATTACTTTTTTATAAACAAAAATTCACTTGAGCGGCAGGGTCAATAATCTGTAGACCTGAAAATTTGCGAGTAGATTCGGATAAGTACCCTCTCTATTCTCGAACAGCGACCGGTCATAAGTGGTGGATTTTGCACCGAGGGCAGCACTGTCTTGATGTATTTATGTCAGTGTGTGAAAATTTGAAAATCCCCGATGTTTTGTAAAATAATGTAAAACAACAATAACAAAAATGTCGCGAATAGTCAAATTTGTTAAACTTATCCGAAACAATTGGAAAAAATCGGCTGTGGGAGTGGCAGCACTTTCATATGGAATATCCTATGGCATGGAAACATACGAGTAAGAATAAATCACTCGTCTAACCTTACTTTTATATCTTATTAAAAATAATCCATTTTTCTTGTACAAAAGGACAAATCTATTGATGAGAGCCTATTGCGAGGAGGCTGCAAAATTTGGCAATGAATCTCTTCCGCCACATGCGAAGCCACGACACATAACTGTTATTTTAAATCCAATAGCGAAAAAAAGGTAACTTTTCCGACATGTCAACATCATTGCGATTAAATTGCTTTAAATTATTTAATTTTACAGAAAATCAAAGCAATTATTTGAAAAATACTGCGAGCCTCTTCTACATTTAGCCGGAATTGCAGTCACAATTATTCAAACGGAGCAGGAAAATCAAGCTCGTGCTTTAATCGAAAATCTCAACACTCCCACCGATGCCATATTGATTGCCGGTGGAGATGGAACACTTTTGGACGTTGTAACGGGTCTCATGCGAAAATACGACGGTAATACATCTCTAACAAAGCAGTGTCCTGTAGGAATTTTACCTCTCGGCGAGATCAACAGAATTGCAGACTCGCTGTTTCTCAATTCTTCGCAAAATCTTCCCCAAGTGCGGGAAATGGCTGATGCCACAATGGCTGCAATCCGAGGAACAGTAAAACTGTTTGATGTCGTCAAAGTTGAACCACTCGAAGTATATCCACGTCTTTTTCAATATATGCTCTACCTGATAGTAATTTGTGAGTAGATTTACACCCAATTTTTGTTTCAGAACGATCCTGAAAATCCGATAAAACCCATTTATGCAGTAGGATTAATTGAATGGGGTGCATGGAGGGATGCTTTTGCTCGAAAGGATAAATATTGGTATTGGGGAAGCTTGCGAAGGTGATAAACAATTTTTTAAAATTAATATAGCACTCTTTAAAATTAATAAGGCCCTCAAAAACTCATTTAATCTTTTATTTTCTTTAGATATGTCACGTACGTGTTTAACGGTTTTAAAAAAGACATTCATTGGGATTTGAATGGTACAATAAGGTACACAGATCCGTGTAGTGGCTGCTCACAGTGTCGAGAGCACGAAACACCGTCGACAGAATCGTCAGGCCGATGGTGGAATGTTTTTATTCCGCGGATAACACACGCACAATCGGGACCAGATTATCGGAAAATAAAAAATGAAAAGTGTAATGAATTCAATGAAATTCCTATAGCAACAACTGAACTGTGTTTAGTCACTGGAAACGTGGAAAATTCGAATTACCAAGGTCCACCATCACTAAAAATCCATTTAGGTCAGTAAAAATATTTCTAAACGATTAATTAATAATTTTTATTGATTTTTTACACAGTAAATAATGAATTTTCGGTTATATCTTAGGTCCAGAAACGATTGATTATACGGATTTTGTTGCGGAAGGATGGAGAAGAATAAAGGGTGATAAAACTCTTATTGAAAAAACGATAAAAGCAAAGGATATCGAACTTTTACCCAACAAATCCGACAAGACAGTATGTTTTATCATTTTTTCTCATCATAATATAATATGTAACACTATATTAAACATATAACATTTTTTTCAGAACAATGTAGATCAATATTTCTCTATTGACAACGAAGAATTTGAATTGAAACCCGTTAAAATTAAATTAATTCCACAGGCTGTAAAAATATTCGTTCAAGAAACAATATAATTAATAAAAAATTATAGAATTTTTAAATTTTCTTTAGAAGAGTAAAAATTATTACATTTTGTTCATATTTTTTACATATTAAAAAAATATACGTACTGATCTATGGCGTTAATATAAATTTTTATACATAAAATAGAGACAGTACAATTGACTATAAGATGAGGTCTGTATTAATTGACTGGATTAAATAACAATATTGTTAATTTACGTCCCTAAAGCTCAATTAAAATGCGATCAAGGCGAATTTACAGATAATTACCAAATAAATTTATAAATGCAAAGTCTAAATGCGTTTAAAAGTTTTAATAAAACACCATTTCACGCGAAAATAACAATATAATATGGATTTGCTAACAATTTTCACATCTCATATCATTTGAGGCACTTGTTTATCACTGATTGTGAGTAACATCTCGATATGCATCCCTTACTTATGCAATATTAATCTATACAACTGTTTGATTGAATGAAAACTGATGAAAAACAAAAAAGATAACCTAGTATGATTGTTTAAATCACAGATAAACTATCCTATAGTACGATCACTTGTACTGGCGTCCGGTTTGGCAATTAATTTCTGAGCATCGTCGGCTTTTCGTCGCGCCCGGATAATAATTCCAATGCCGATGAAGAAAAGCAAAGCACCAATTCCGGCAATTCCGTAGAACGTCACATGTCCCAGCAGCGGAAGGATCAGAATAAATTTGATTTCGCCGGTGTAGGGACTAGTTAAATTAGCCTCTTGTCGGAACCACAAAATCGGAATGTACATGGTGGGAATATTGTTGAAAATCCTGAAATATAAAGAATTAAAATTATTCTACACTCGATAAATCTCAACAAAACAATTTTTTAATTGATGTTAATTTATACTCGATATTTCGCACGTGCTGAATCTGCATATTCAGCTGCAAACGCGCGTTCACCTGCAGCGGCATTCCCAATTCCTTGAATTAACAAACATTATTTATCACAATAAAAAAAGATTTTCAGTGTTAAAAAGTTTCTTTTACCGGATGTACAGAAACTGAGAACTCGTGTTTAGCTTTCTCTGGTCTCATGCCGTCAATGGCATCACGATAACTCGCATCCGCGAGATAAAAGTGCGGAAGACTGATGAACGCTGGTGCGCCGAATTTGCACGTGGATACATTCAAGAGTCCCGAAGGCAGGAATTCGTCTTTTTGGTAGTAACAAGCTCGGGAGGGAACATTTGTTCCGTTATCCAACATTTTTTCTGTAGATATGTAGCGCTTGCCACGAATACCTTCAAAAACGACTGAACTATCGTAGTCTAGGTGAAGTGCTGTGCAAATATCGGGCACAAATACAGAAACTGAGTCGTTGAAGGTGAGCGCGGGCCAAATATCACCGAGGGAGCCGTTTATTGTGCTGCACTCGTCAGGAAACATTGCGGATTTATTGAGATAATTCCACTCGCGAATAATCCCAATGAGTTTTCTGTCCTCGGCGCCGGTGAGCATGTTAAACGTGCCGTCATATGTCTCGGAATTGTTGCGCTGGAATGAAGAATTAATTTTATTTATTTAATAATCAAAAATAATGTTGGAACAGTCGTGAGATAAGTACCCCGTAAAACCATCCGAATTTTGATGAGGGAAAAATCCGTGACATATTGAGTGTGTGAGCCAACTCGAGGATTCTATCGTTATAGCCGTCGAAAAGAAGCTCTCTCACGGATTTCGTCACTGTTCTCATCTCATTTAGCTCTTTTAGCAGTCCATTTATAAGAAGCCGCACTGCCAGTCCTCTGTTCTTCACCAAATATGCTACTGACTGATAAAAAGACACATTTATTCGTGAAATTCACGGGAAAACTCGCGACTTACCGCTGCAACTGGATTTAAATTTGTCACTTGGTCATTGAGAGATCCATTCGAACGCGATTCGTCAAAATGCCAAACTCTCCTCTGCTGGAATGTTACTGTCTCGTTATTATTCCATACTTGGTTGACTTTCGTGTCCACTTCTCTGAAATATTGATGCATGAGTAGAATTTTTTGAATTTTCGATTGAAATAGTAATTTTTTACTACCTAAATACGTAGGGACCCATTTCGACAAAGTTTGGCTTTGAATTGGGCGTCATAAAGTCGTCGGCGTTAGTCCAATTAAATAAGTAAATACTTAAATACATTGGAATAGGTGTTTCCTTCCACATTTTGTAGCTTTTCGAGGTTGGCGTCAATACAAGCTCCTAAAAATCACAGGAATTCATTTAATTTCTGAAGTTGAATGATTGGAATAAAAAATTCTTACACGTTGGAGGATTGTGTTGAATATTGGTATCCAAAAAATACCCATGACTATGCCTATGACTAATAGGATCCATGAGATTCCGAAAATAATTTCCCTTTTTGTCTTGGACAGGCCCATGTTTTTGTCGCTCGGCCTGCGTCTGGAAAAATTCGTAAAGTGAGGTTAAATAATTTTTCGTAGGCAAGACTAAAAATAAAAATCGCAATTATTGGATGATTAATTGTTAATGAATTGATTGATTTCTTACGCAATCAAAGGCGTGCGTTCATCTTTCAAAATTGCAACAGTCAGAGATTCAGTCGACATTTTTACACAACTATAAATTTACAGATGATGACACGAACAAAGAGAGTATTTTGTGGTGATTAATAGTGATATCTTATCAAAAATAACGAGTTTGTTGTGCTCATCTTCGTATTTGAAACGGACAACACGCAGTAGTTTGGAAAATTGGAAAATTCGTTAGTTGATGGTGCATTTTGTAATTATTCAAGCTTTTTATCACACTCATTGCTCTTTTTTGTGTGCTATAAGTTTATTAAAATATTCATTTAATTTATATTATAGGTTTACTGAACATTGAATAGAACTGAGAACAACAGCAACAGCTGATTTTGTATAGGATTTTTTTTCCAGATACCTACTGCTGGAAACAGTCAGATGTCGCGGGCCAACGCACAATTTTCATTGGTTGCTGCAATTATTTAAATGTCAGTGCTTTCAATTATACATTTTTGTTATTTATTATTACTCTTGCAACGAGTATACATAAGTATGACCTTGTACATGCATTTCCTAACTCATTCAAGCAATTCTGAATGTCGATGAGATCTTTTTCAATGTAGGTTATGTTCGTACAACAATAATTCGCTTCTATATCTTTAAAATTGTCATGAAATTTTTGATTTTAATCCTAAAATGATCAGAATTAATTGTTTATTTACTGATTAAAATATTTAGGTTGATATTGAAGAATATCCAAGTTTAAATTGTTTTTTTTTTTTTTTGATTATTTATTGGTTTTGACGGAATTTCTTCAGCCATATTATATATTATCATGTTTTTTCATTATTGTTAGGTAACAATGATTCTCTTATTCACTTGACAACTCGTGTTATTACATAAAGTTGCAAGTTTTTCATGACAATTTCGTCATTTAAAAAATTTTATACATATCAATGACTTTTCAGCAATCGAATATATTTCAAAATGGCTTTGTGAAATGATTTATTTGATCCAGGTGAGAGTGATTTTGTTGAAATTTGTCGCTTTTAAAATTAAATTTTAATTAGGTTAGAAAATGGCATGTATGACAGTGTCGATTGAATTTTAATAAAATCAATCTTACCTCGTCTGCAAAGGTATATTAACTGATTCATCGTGATTTCGGACAGTCATTTCCATATTTCATATAAATATATTAGTTTAGATGTGTTTTCAAGTGTTTATCTTATTTCGATGCATCTTGATGTGTTTTATCCACTAAAAACGTCTTGATTTTTAGTTCTTTGAACTTCGGTCTCGTGTACTCTTATATTTATATCTATTTTATCGTTATAAGCGAATGCTCGATTTAATCTAATCAAAAATAAATTCACGGACAGACTTATCCGTACGAGGGGGAAAAAATATTACTGCGCCGCATTCGTGGAGAATTTTCGAAAATCTCTTGTCATTCATGATGTTTAGAAAAAGAGACTGGGATTAATGATTCGCTGAATATAACTATTTCACAAAGTCTGTAGCATCTAAAGAACCCACTTGATATCTTCTGATATGACTTTATATGATTATTATGTATTTTTGTTTAGTTAGTAAAAATTTTCTGTCTAGAATGCTTCTAGTGTTTCACGGTAGTACTTAATTATGCCATTCGGTTAAAAATGCGCGGTTTATCTAAGCACCAGTGGCGTAAGACTGATAAGCAAGCAAAATTGTTGGGATGTAGTAGTTTAATTTTTTTCTGTTCTTCTGACTCATAGAGCGCAATATTACTCATTGAAATTTTCATAAATTATTTATCATTTTTTTTTCACCAGATGACAAATAAATAATAACATAATCTTTAATTATGTTATTTTTAGCACTTTTAAGGCTTTTTGACGGGATTAGTTCAAAAGGTTTCTCTAATATTATTTTGTCTAGAATATAAAAAAAAAAAAAACAGTTCATTTTTTTACATGAAATTTTTTTTTTCGCTTTTCATCGAAAAAATTTATATTAAAATTGGTATTTATGTATTAAACAATAAATTAAGAAATAAAATTTAGCTATACTATAATAAATATCAAATTATTAAGAAAATTATGAAATTATTTCGCGTGTAAAATCGAAGGGGCATATACAACAATTTATTTTGCGGTTATAAATTAAAATATCTTTAAAACTATTGAAAATAGATTTTTTTTTCAAGAAATCTTTTTTGTAGGAAATTTAATCATCTACAAAAAAGATCCTTAGTAAAAATTGTCTACTTCACCTCCTTATCAAGATATATTAGAAATTAAAGTGACACGCGTTTTTTTGTATATTTTTTAAATATATATTTTGAAATAAAATTGAGACAAAAAAATTTTTTTTTATCAGAATAAAATATGAAATGACAAATTATAAAGAAATTTAATAGTATTTAAAATTTTTTTATTTACAACAAACTCATTCGAGAGATTGTTTGTTATTGATGGAAATAATTAAAGTGAAAGAGAAAAAGTTATGGAAATTAATTTTTTTTTTTATGTCTAAAAGAATTTTTTCTATAACCCGGTGAGAGTTTCATTGGCACGCATATATAGTGAAACTATAGACTCGGTAATAACATGTTAGTAACGTTTATATTTTCTAGCTTTCTATTTGATTCCTCAATTTCATTGACACGTGAAAACAAAAATTTTGTAGCAAAAATTTTGTTTTAATTTTATACTTACTTTATTCCCGTTTAAATATCGTCTGTGTTTTTTCGATGCACAGATTGCGTTTTAATAGTGTACCAGTCCAATCGGTTAATGCACTTTATCAGTTTAGATTAAAAGACATTTATAGAATCAACAGCAAAAAATAACAAACCGGTAGCTTACTAGAACGGTTGTTGCACACTCGCAGACTCACCGCTGACTATGTACAAACTCGGAATCTCCAAGTCTGTTTTCACCAGTAGTAATCAGAGAGGGGAGTCTTGAGATAAAAAAAAATCATGATTGTTCTGCAATAGCACCCGAAAACCTCTCTATCTCTCAATTAATCGATTTGACGAGTTTGATGTCGGTGTTGACATGACATTGAGTATATTTGTTTGATATCTGAGTGGGCTTGCACTATCACTGGCATATTACACATACAAATACCCGTCCTCCTACCTAATTCGCGATAATGCAAGCTGCTCGGTGAATGCTTGAAAAACATACAAAGAGGTCGGAAAAATAGTTCGCAAAGCTGGTGCAATTAAGAGAGTGCGATTTTTTGTGAATGTTTTTTTTCAGCAAGATATTAAACAGGCACATTTTCATCTGAATGCGTCACTGAAGAATGTTGGAAAAAGTGGGACAACACAAAGTGCTAATTTTTATCGTCGCCAATTAAATTTTATCATATTTTCATTTGCGATTTTTTTAAAACCCATTTCAACAATTATGAGTACTGAGAAGTCTAAAAAAATCATCTAAAAGTTTTTTATCATCAAAATTTCAAAGTAAATTCATCGATAAAGTAGAGATATTTATTTTTTTCATTTGTGTAGCTCTGTCATTATTAATATTAAAGATTTTTTTTTGGTTTTTCACATAGGACGGAATAAATTATACCTGTAGTTGAAATTTTCTATTTAATTATTGTACTAGTGTTGTTGATGTCTTCTTGTAACTGGGTTTTATCACGAATTCTCGCGCACATGAGGCTGTACTCTAAGACACCAATTCTCACGTTCATTTCCGATATTTCAGCCTTCAACTGCGTGATTCGTTTCTTGATATTAATTAATGGCGCTAAAAAAAAATTTATGTAAGTATAAAAATTAATTTAATACTGTATTTAACTTACTTCCATCGGTCATGCTTGAGCCACGTTCATCCATTTCCTTTTTTAGCTGCTCCAACTCTTCCGTTAGTTTATTCAAGGTTCGAGTCTTTTCCGTAACACCTCCACTGACGTCACGGTAGTGCTCTTTCACTTTCGATAGCTCCTCCTGCATAAAATTGATTTTATTTTTTGTTTGTTTCCTAATTTTATTTGTCATACCTGAAGACGTCGGTACTCGTCGAGCGCCGGCTCGACTTGTCTGTTGAGATATGTTTCGCGGGATTTGATTTTATCGAGTGTACTTCCAATGTCTGATTGTAATTTTTCTAATTGTGACTTTGTTCCGATGAGGCCTGATGCGATATTTCCCTGCAGTTGCTTCATTTGCTCAAGATGTGTCCGCCAATCGCGAGAATCTGTCTTTATTGTTACTTTTAACTGCGGAAGTACACGTTCCAACTCGAGTTTCCAGGCTTCCGCATCGGTTTGAGATTCTAGAATATTATCGGGCCGCTGTACGTCGTCCTGAAAAAATTCAATTCATTTTTTATACCTTGAAAATCATATTTATTTGAATGATTATTTTTATTAAATAAAATTTTTTGTATTACTCTTAGTGTTTGAGATATTTAAAATTTTGATTTTTCAAAATATCTCGAAAACAACGCAAAATATTAAAAAAATTTATTTTATATTTTTTGTAGGAAACTGAATTATCTATTATTTAACTCTTATAAAATTTTTCGTTATTTTGTTTATTTATCGAGTTATCGGCGAAAAAAGTCACGAAAAGGGTGCGATATTCAAAAAGTATATACTTCCCGGTGAAGTTGGACCAAAAAAAAATCTCTAAATTAAGAAATATTGAATAAATGAAATATTATACGCTTTTTTGTCCTTTAGAGACGCGATTTATCACTATTTACCATAGCTTTGCTGTAAATTTTTGTTATGTCCTCAATATGAAGGATGTCATCGTCCTCCTCATCATACTCTGCCATCATTTCTTCCTCCACTTTTTCCAATATTAATTCCGCATCATCATCCTCGATTTCCGGCTCTGGCTCGGGTTCATCCTGTGGGATTTCCGCTCTGTAATCAATTTTTTTATTATCCGTAACCAGGTCACAACGTATCGGCGGATGTTTCATATTTATCAAGTCATACTTTTGCCATTTAAAATTCGTTACTTTGAGGGCTTGGTCGGCGAGACTGTCGAGCACGTGAACGGCGTGTTCGCCCACTCCCTGCTTCAATTTATTTGGGGGAAATTCCACGGATATTCCGCTCTCCTTCAGGTGGTCGATTATTGATGAGATTGTGGAATTTGGATCATCTGATTCCTGAGGTGTTTCAAAATTTTTTCCAGTTTTCCTTATTAACCAGGCAGCCAAGCATGTAAACATGTGAAATTGTTCACCTGGATTTGTTGGAACGACGAAATAATGCCTGAAAATACATAGTAAGTAAATATAGATAAATACGATAATAATTAATAATATTTTACAGGTAATTGTATTGATTTACCTATTTATAGGCTTCATTTTTAATTCCTGAACGTACTCATTTTCATAATTTAATATTTTTAATTTTTCTAACAAATCCTCCATACGAATATTAACGACGAATGAGGCCGATGGTGAATCCTCATTGTCGATTATTATTTTCACAGATTCTCGAAACATTTTGTGTTATTATATTTACTTATATTATATTTTTTTACCTGACTGACATTTTGACAGCATACCATCAAAGAGTCGTCATAACAAAGCTAGGAATTTTTTTCCAAGTTGGTAATTGGGAAAAATAAGAGAGAGAGCAGGAGGAGGTTTTTGACAGTCGGTACTGTCGGCAGAGAAATATTTTTCTCTCTCAAGTCTATTTTTCGCTCAGCACCTGAAATAGAACGGGAATTATATGGTGATATGTCGTGAAAAAACAATTGTACAATTTTAGTGGATAATAGTGAAGTTAATTTCAGTGCTGCGGAAGTTGTACTTCCATAAAAACACCGACAAACCATGACTTTCCTCGTGGAGCCTTTGCTGTTTGCATTTGCCCTGGTTGATACAGGTGCAATGCTCTTTGTACTTGTGTACTTTGTATCCTTTTTAACTGTTTACTAGTTAAATTCTCTAAACTTTTACTTGAAACTTTCAATTAATGCACTGATTAACGTCGATTACCGCAAAATGCAATTTTTTTTCTGCACAACATCGACGCCATATTGACAAATAGGGATTTTTCCGCCATTATGAGTGCTACTGTACTTTTGGCGCGAACTTTAAAACAACTAAAAAAAAACAAAATTTTATTACACTTTTTTTCTTAACAAATATATTTAGGTTATCGCACTGTCTGATTTAGAATGCGATTATTTAAATGCACAACAGTGTTGTTCGAGATTAAACACGGTAAAATTATTTCTAATAATCGTTTATAAATATAAAACAATTTAAATATAAATAATTTTATTTACCATTAAATTTTTTCAGTGGGTAATTCCAAAAATTGTAGCACACACTCTTCTGGATTTATTAATGTTGCTGCACGGCCAATGGGTGCTTGCACTAGTAAATCTTCCTATGACTCTCTGGCTGCTCTATGAATTCTTCACAGTGCCTCAAGGCAATTTAGGTGTTTTTGATCCCACGGAAATTCACAACAGAGGTCAACTAAAAAAACATACAAGAGACTGCATGATTTACCTTGGATATTACCTCATTTTCTTTTTTATTTATCTCTACTGGTAAGTACTCACTTTTTAACATTAGCAGGAAAATCATATTTTAAATCAATGTTTTTTTATATTTTTTAATTTCAGTATGATAATCGCCCTATTGCGAGGAGATCCAATAAACCGAAAAGACGACGACAATGTCGAATTCTAACCTTCAAAAAATCACGTAGTTAAAACAAATTGTTCGATGTCCTAATTAATGTAAAATTCTACCTTTATATTCGATATTTAAAATAAATCTAAAATTTATATCTAAAAAAAAACCCTAGTGATTTGAATGGTCGCGCGCGCCAAGAGAAAATCAATTTTTGTCGGGCAAGCAACAGCGCCATTTCGGTGTTCGATTGCGTGCAGTGGTTGCAGTGTGTGCTGAGAGCGCTCTCGGACGACAGTGTAGCTGTAGTGGTTGGGGATTCAAGTACATTATTAAAGTGTACATGTCGCAGATCGTCAAAGGTGAACGTTAATTATTAGATAGAAAAGATTAGAAAATCGTGGTCAGTGGAAAATGATCGTTTCTGGCAGCTAGTTGATACATACACCATGATGATTGCTCGTTATTTCATGCCTGTTGTCAATGTCCATCAAGGCTGTTGAGGTGCTCTTGTTGTCATTTCCGCGAGGGTACTGTCAACAAACAAGAATAAACGAGATAATCGACCCCATCCTGGCGGTGTTAATCTCAACATCTCTGGGAAAATTTTATTTATACGAGTATTTGACAAAAAACTCGCAACAATTTTCGACGTGTTCATTTGGTGAAGAATTTATTGGTTCAGATTTTTAGTTAAGTGTAAAATTTTTTTTTTCGGCTCTTTGACATTTAAACAAAATGATGGTTAACAATAAACAACCGTCGATTAACGTCGCGCTGACAAAACCTATTGAAGTGTCTCAACAACTGCAGGAGGGTGAAAAATTTGTCAAGTGGGATGAGGTTAGTGTTATTAATTTTATTATTTAACTAGTGTCTTATTGATAACCGGGAGATTCGGTGATATTCTAGGACTCTGGAGTAGCTACTCCGGTGACTCTGCGAGTTGATGAGTTTGGCTTTTATTTATATTGGGTGGATCAAAATAATGAGGTAGATATGCTGGATATAGCTACGATACGAGACACGAGAACGGGAAAATACGCTAAAATACCAAAGGTAATAAATATTTTTATAAGTAAATTTTGATTGTTTTTTAAAGATATTTATATTAATATTTGTTTATTTTATTTTTATGTATTTATTACCGGCTTGGAGACACTCTAATTTCAGAGGAACTAGCTATAAGAGCTAGTGATCACTGGCAATATACTCAAAGTTACTTGGGTATCTTTATAATTACGTTTGCCATTGCTTAGATGCCAATGACGCACATCACTGCGACATAATAATTATTGACAAAATTATAAATAGCACATTTACCTACTTTATCCTTTCACATACATATACTTCCCCCGGTTTTTTTTAACACGCCGCTACCTACACACACGTGTGTTCTATTGATAATAACTTCATCTGTGAAGTTGAGAATGATGTTGTTCCTTACTTTGCTTCAATTGACCTTTAAATTGACTGACATATTATTTTTATTACAATTGATATCTTGTTTTGTCACCACTAATTCATTAAATGAGCTAAATGAAAATCTGCGTTGAGAGCGCACTGATGATTTTTATTGAATATCTCGAAAACTAGATAATTTATGAAATTTTTACATAAAAGCTTTTTTCTGCAGAATTGTAAGAGCTATAAATAAGTTTCTATGTAAAAATCATGTAAATGTGATATTTTTGTAGATATTTGTTGTTTTAAAAAATTGTATCATTATAAATAGATTTTTTTTTCTATTATTATAAATATTACTAAAATTTTTTAAGAGATTATTTTTTAAGTTTTTAAAATTGTTTATAAACAAAGTTTCTATGAAAAAAAAGTTATTTAAACTCGTTTCCAAGTATTTTCTATAACAATATAAAATTCTTCTGTATCAGCTCATGTTACAGTTGCTTTCATTAACTTTCAACAAAATCTAGAACAATGATTATTATATGACAGTGAATATAATACAGACAAGAACTATAGCTGACAAGTGCATTTATGGACAAGCATTGGAATTTTCTATTTATACGTGTGACCTGACTTGGCGTGGTGTTCTCACTTTCAGGATCCAAAGTTGAAATCGCACGTAACAATGGGCTCGCAAGATTCACTTGAGGAGAAAACAGTAACAGTTTGCTATGGATCAGACTTTGTTAATGTTACATTTATAAACTTTTGTGCTACAAGGGCAGAAATTGCACGACACTGGACTGATCAGTTGTTGCAGCTAGCGTACAATTTAACTCAACTCAACAGTAGTACAATGTTATTTCTTCAAAAGGCCCATACAAAGCTTGTTTTGAGTGCCGATAAGTCTGGAAAAATACCGACGAAGAAGTGAGTTTTTTTTTTCTTATTTAACCAGACAATGAAAACTAAATTTAATTAATTTGCCCTTGTTGCAGCATAATAAAAATGTTTACCTCAAACAAGGAGGATCGTAAACGCATCGAGAAGGCGCTTGACATAGCCTCGTTGCCGTCTGGAAAGGTAATACATGTATAAAACTCATTTCATTCATAAATTAAAACTCGTGAGTAAGCTTTGGCTCGTCTCGATTTTTTTTTTCTTCACTGTAAGGAACGTGTACGTTTTTGTGGCTGTGCGCCAGCACTTCCATTAACTGTTTGCTCGTTGAATTTTTTCATTTCTGACCTTGAGCTTGGCCAACTCCATGTGAGATTAATTCGATAATATAATTTTCCGTTGATATCAGTCATGTGGGCTTTAATAGTTGAGGATAAAATGGTGATTCGCAGTAGATACTCTGCAAACAAGTTGTATAACTTGAATTATAACTTGCACGACATTCTGATGACTGCCCTTGAGAGTTATCGATGCTCGTGAGCATTACTGTGTGATGCAATAATCGTGCTCTTTCTCGAGTTTTTTTTTCTCCCTGACTTTGTTCAACGACAAAAATCGTCGCTGAGGTACGAAGACACACTCGTTGATTTTTTTCTTTGCCTGACGCAGCTCAGGCACGCGATCGTTTGCTGTCGTCACACAGTGGCAATAATCTTTTATGTTCGGCAATGACAGAGAGAAGAAAAGTTGTGAGTTATATTTTCGCAAAGCAAATTCTACTGGCAGGTGTCCAACTATTCTTTGCAAAGGAAATCATGAATCTATTTTTTATCACTATTGTACTTCACTTTTTTTTCTTGCTTTGCCTTGTCAAAATGTCATATTGTGATACAACAGGAAAAAATTTGTGACCTCTTGCCAGATTTTTTTTTGTTTACTGTGGTTTTACCCTAATTTCTGGGGAGATTAATTGACAATAAGTTATTTTTAGTTGTTGGTTTTTAATCATAAAAATTGTTTTTATTATACAATGTAGAATTAAT
This sequence comes from Macrocentrus cingulum, assembly GCA_002156465.1. NCBI lineage: Eukaryota > Metazoa > Arthropoda > Insecta > Hymenoptera > Braconidae > Macrocentrus > Macrocentrus cingulum. Next base: position 137,813 of record MVJL01003837.1, read on the forward strand.
TTTAATAGTATGTGGTTAGATTGTGATTTATCTGATTTCATTTCATTTAATTTCTTTGAAAGTCGTGTTTTATGCGGCTTTTAAATTGATTAAGTGTCGGACAATGACGTTCAGTGATTCAAAACGTTATAATTAAGGTCTAGAGAATTATAGACTTGGCTAGATCAGATTAGATTTGAGATAATAAACTAAAAAAAACTTTTTCTCAAATCGATTTTATCTTGATGAAAAAAAAATCCGTGAAAATAATGAGTTTATGGTGTTTTTTTTTTTTTTTCAGACTGACGCGGTACTGCTTGAAAAATTCCAATTCGAGGATTTTTTCAATTTTTACAAATCTCTCGTGCAGCGAACCGAGGTAGAGAAGGTATTCGACGAAATTGTGGGCAATACGAAGCGCAGATTGATGTCTGTGGCGCAGCTGGTAGACTTCTTAAATCAGTCGCAGCGTGATCCACGTCTCAATGAGATTTTGTATCCGTATGCAAACACTGCACGGGCCAAAGACATCATAAACCAGTACGAGCCAAACAAATACAATGCAAGCAAGGGCCAGTTGAGTTCGGACGGCTTCCTCAGGTATCTCATGAGTGAGGACAATCCAATCGTTGCCATGTCAAAGTGCGAACTCTCTGACGATATGGAGCAGCCTATGCCGCATTACTTTATCAATTCTAGTCACAATACTTATTTAACAGGTAAATTACATCCCCGAAAAATAAATTCCTCGGAGAATTAACGCTTAATAAAAAAAATCTTCACAGGTCACCAACTTACCGGCAAAAGTTCCGTTGAAATTTATCGTCAATGTTTATTGTCGGGTTGTCGCTGCGTTGAATTGGATTTTTGGAATGGAAAAACCGACGAGCCTGTCATCGTTCACGGGTAAAACACGAAAATATAAATAAAAAATATGAAAAAAGTAGTTATTTCGCTAGATTGTAGTGTTAAAGCTGTATATGAGGTATAATTACACATTTGTAACAACGGGAGAATTATTTTTTTGTTGATAATTAATGATAGGTCATTTATTACTGTTGTTTATTGTCGAATGAATTTTTTTTCTTCGATAAAACTATGTGGTAATAGGTTGTAGAAAAATAATTCTACCGTTGTGCGATAATTTTTATTGTACCTTGTACACGTTTTTAAGTGTAGATTACACACCATTGATCAATGGCATATTTCCAATCAGATACACGTTTGTGCCCGAAATTTACGCTCGGGATGTAATCGAGGCTATTGCAGAGAGTGCCTTCAAAACTTCGGAATTTCCAGTCATTCTCAGTTTTGAGAATCACTGCAATCCCCGCCAGCAGGCTAAGATTGCTCAGTATTGTAGGGAATACTTTGGTGACATGTTGCTTGACGCCCCGCTCGAGTCGCATAAGGTATTGCTAGTGCACTTGTAGTTATTATTTTTATGCATTTTATTTTGCTTCTATCAGGTCCATTTGTACGAAAATTCAAGAAAAAAATTGCCTCAATTTTGTCACATGATATCTTTGTCATAAACTATCAAAAATTATTAAAAGAAAAAGATTAAATTCTCAATAATAATATTTTAGCATTTTTGCAAGCACTATATACACCGTTTTAGTATTAAAAAAAAATTACGTAATATCGTTGAAATGAACTTTTCTATCAAATTTGAACTAAAATTGAATTTTTTAAATAAAAAGTTGCGTAATTAAAATTTTTACTGAAGAAATAATTTGAAATTTAATTGAATTACACTTGAAAATAACTTTTTTTCCCTCAAGAGATTTTTTTTTTCAATTTTACGGAATATCATGTAATAAAATTATGTCCACTGAATGAAATTACAGTTGTTAACAAGAATTTTTTGCTCTCTAACGGTTTAATAAATTTTTACCTAGTTTCCAAGCATTATCGTGCAAAGGGACCGTTGAGAAACTCATAATTTCACTCGGTTTTTAACGAAAATACGTGTCATGTGTTTTTAGCTTGAACCGGGCGAAGAGTTGCCACCGCCGTCGCTCCTAAAGCGAAAGATAATAATAAAAAACAAGAAGAAACATCGCAACCACAAGAAGGACCACAAGAAAAACCAGGCAGCAATAGTGGGCGACAACGGGGTAGGATGTGCGGAGGGTGAGAACGGCGCGGTGGCGGATGTGGTTGCAAACGAGGACGAGGATCGGCTGGGAAACGGCGACGTTGGGACAAGTATGCCACCGCGACAGGGCAGCAAAGACAGCGGGCAAGACGAAGACGAGGACGAGGATGAATCGAGTACGGAAGAGGAAGAATCTAACGTGGAAGACATGAAGCTGCGAATGTGTGACAAGGTTCCGGCGGCCGACAAGGCGGCAAAAACGGCAAAGGAGACCGAGGCTGGAGCGGAAATCTCGGCGCTGGTCAACTACGTACAACCGGTGCACTTTAATAGCTTTGAAAGTTCGGAAAAAAAAAATCGCGCATACGAAATGTCGTCATTTGACGAGAAGCAGGCAACAACACTGCTTAAAGAGCACCCGCTTGAGTTTGTCAACTATAACAAGCATCAATTATCGCGTGTGTATCCGGCAGGAACGCGATTTGACTCGAGTAATTTCATGCCTCAGGTATTTTGGAACGCCGGTTGTCAACTTGTGGCATTGAATTACCAAACACTTGACCTAGCTATGCAGCTAAACGTCGGAATTTTCGAGTATAACCAACGCTGCGGTTATCTTCTCAAGCCCGAGTTTATGCGAAGGAAAGATCGACGTCTTGATCCATTCGCCGAGTCGACAGTGGACGGGATTATCGCCGGGACAGTGGAGATATACGTTTTATCAGCGCAATTTCTCACGGACAAGCGTGTGGGCACGTACGTCGAGGTGGATATGTACGGTCTGCCGGCTGATACTGTGCGCAAGAAGTTTCGCACGAAAATTGTGCCGAATAATGGCATGAACCCGGTCTACGACGAGGATCCCTTCGTGTTCAAGAAGGTTGTGCTACCCGAGCTGGCATCCATCCGAATAGCCGCGTACGAGGACTCGGGCCGGCTGATTGGCCACCGAGTGCTGCCTGTCGTTGGATTGTGTCCGGGTTATCGTCATGTTACGCTGCGCAACGAGTGTGGTCAACCCCGGCCACTTGCCAGTCTCTTTCTCCGCGTCATCGTGAAGGATTACGTTCCCGATGGCTTCAGTGACTTTGCCGAGGCTCTGGCTAATCCCATCAAGTACCAGAGCGAGCTGGAAAAACGTGCGATTCAACTTGAGCGCCTGATGGACGCCGACGAGGATCCAGAGGCGGTGAGTTTTGGTTTTTCATTTAATTCGTGAGTCTCTTTTAACGACTCGTTTACCTTGTTTGTGCTTGCGTCGCTGCAGGAGAAAGATAAGGAAAAGGAAAAAATTAAGGATGTAGAAAAATTAAGTAGTGGAATAAGCGCGCCAAAACCTGTAAGTTTGGCGCAGGCTCGGGGAAGCTTGTGAATGAAGATTAACCGGGTTTTATTTTTACAGGATGAGATGAAATGCAAACGAATGCAGTCTGTTGGAGAGTTGCCGGGTCTGTTGCCGAGTGGCAGTCCACATGGTCGGCCCTCTGTCACTGGATTAACTGTTCTAGAGACACCGGATTTTGAGGACGGAGTTTCCGCGCCGAGTGTCACGTTTGCCGACAGTACGAGCAGTAAAAATCCAGTGTCTGTCACGACAATTGGTGAAGATATTGTCGCGGAGCCGTTGGAAAAACTTTTAAACAATAAAACGGTGAAGGAAAAAAAATTGGAGCGTGATAAAAAGTTAGAATCGTTGCGGCGCAAGCAGGAGAAGGAAAAAATGCGAATTCAATCGGCAAAAGGTTCACTGGATGGGGAAAAGCAAAAATCCAAGTTTTACACGAGTAAATTGGTCAAACGTTTGTCGACAAAAAATATTTTTTCACCCAGTGACGGCTTGAGCAGTCTCTCGCTTGCTGAGACATCCGAGTGTCCGGAAGAGCGCGAGGAAAATACTCGCGGGATACCGCGCAGTCAGAGTGAACGACTGCTCGCTGCAAGCAAGGAGCACGTTCTGCAGGAGCGTGAATTACAGGAGAAATATCATGAATCTGTGTTTGTACTTGTGGAGAAAGTCATGAAAACCTCGCAGTCAGATCAGTTGAAGACGCTGCGAGTTCTTTTGGAGCGTGAGACTGCCTCAACCATGCGCAAACTTCAGACGATGCGACATGCTGAGATTAAACAGCTTGCAAAGGTGCACAAGGACAAGGCCGAACTCGATCGAATGAAGCGCGAGGTCGCGAAAACGATGGTTGAAAAGGGCGTGCATGAATGCTCGCGTTTAGCCGAGATATATGAGAAACGTCGTGTTGAACTTGAGCGCCAACACGAAGAGGTTCGCGTGCGACTCGATGAGGAGAGAAATAAGGTCGGAATTGATTTTTATCTAGTTTAATGTTATTTTAAGGTTCTAATATTTATTTTTACCGTAGACCAAGGCAGCCCTGCAGGCTGATTACACTAGTCGCTACAAAAAATACGAAAATAGTGAGCTGTCGACATCGCCCTCGGGTGGAACGAGCATAGCAGATACACTGGACAGCAACTACTGATCAGCTTATTGAAATTCTAAAGGAATCATGAATTTTTAAAAACCCTGGAGGTTTTTTTGGACGTCCTTATGATGTGACGTTGTGATGCAGATCGGAGAGTTTCCGGCGATTTTTTTTTTCAAAGTTTTTGAAAGTTTTTTTTTCAAGAGGTATGTTTACACAAGAACGTAGAGATTTTTTGTCGTGGCTATGGTCCGCTCTGATTGTCTCTAGGTGTTGGAGAAGTTTTTTTGTTATTTTAACAGTATTATCGAAGAGAATTAATTAATTAATTGATTAATTGATTTTTTTGGAGTAATTTTTTTACACGTCGTCTCTCACGATTCGAGAACTTGCACGAGATAATTCGTGGCAATTGAGTATCAAGTGACGTAAAATATTATTCTAAATAAGTGTACATTTTTCGAAACGATTGCGCTTCATCTTGTTGTTATATACATAAGACGTTATTTGCTCGGAAAAAAAAAAACCAAAAGAATATATATCTACTGATAAACATAAGTTTTAAATCTTCGGAGATTTTTCTCCAACAAGATTTTTATGCTCGGAAAATTTTTTCTTTTTGTTTCTCAGTATAGTAATTTTATTTTCAATCGCGACAAAATTTTACTCAATAATCACTCGAGTATTTTTGGCCTATGGAAAATTAAAAAAAAAAAAAATGTGATTAAGATTTGAAAATGTTTTGGTTAATAATTTGAAAATTTTGACTGAAAGTAATATGCAAATAAAAGAAACATTTTTTCTGGTATTAATCGGTGATAAAAAAAAAAATTTTAGATTTAACAAATTCTCGATTTTTATTTCTTCACTGTAGAAGATTCGTTTTTTTTTCCTGCGTGTGTCGCAGAATGTAGATATTTTGCATGAATTCAAACAAATCAATTGAGCAAGCTTTTATCAGGCAATTGTTCTGGATACAGGCAATTTCGGTTACTTGATCGAACATGAGGACAATCAACAAATGTTACACGATAAGCATTTTAGCAGTAACATTTTCCCTTGTTGTTTCTAATCGTATATATAACATAAATAATATACATAAAAAAAATATATATATATATATACTTACAATGAAATCTTGAAAGATATACCGCGATTTGTGTAAAATAAAAATTTTTAGATCGCGGATAAATTTTAAATACACGCGAATTATTGTCGATATTGTAAATAATTCACGACAATTCGACAAATGACTTTGTTAGGGGCGGCTAAATAAGGTCTTTTTTTTTGTGACAGTACCAAAAATTTTTTCCCGTCAGAGCCATTACGCTTATCTACTTGGCAATGACAATATAATTAATTAAGAAGAGAGGTACTTGTTCGAAAAAAAAAAAATGCCTCAAGTCAAATCCGCGATGTCGCGGCATGCGTTGTGATATTAATGGATCTCAAAGCAATCGTAGGATCGACGAGAAATATCGGGGAGGGGGTTAAAAAAAATACCACACGAATCTCACGTGTTTCACTATACACGTAAACCATACATAAAAAGTACAATTGTTTCTAACTCTGATCGACTGATCTTTTATTAAATAATAACAAAAGTCTTTTCCGTCGTTAAAATTCGTGGTAAAATCCCGAGAAAAACTCCAACTAAATCCTCCCCGAGTCCATTTACCCGTAATATACTTAAAGATTGCATTTTCTAGATAGGCCGTGTAAAAATAAAAAAAAAAGAGAAAGAAAACTTAGATAAATGTACCGTTTTTTCTCTCAAGCTCGGTGTCTCTGCGATAAGTCAATGATCTTACCAATCGTCCAAATAGTTACCATTTTTTATTTAATCATCATATTTTATCGTAATATAAATTTAATACAGATAATTGAGCAGCTAAAAAAAAATTTTAAAAGATGGAAAAATTCTAAAATCACTCGTCCTTCCACGAAAAAAAATTTTTTTTATTGTATATTTCCTCGTATAAATGGTAAATTGAATTTATTTATACAAAAAATTTTCAACAGTTAAATTTTTTTACTCTATTAATAATTGTTTTACAATTTTTTTCTTTTTCGTTTATTTTTCAGCTACTCGCCATATATACATAAATATATTTATACAAATTGAAGGGAAATGTATAGAAAGTATTCGATAGAGATTATATACTATATTCGCGTTGATCTATGTGTTGTTGCTGTTGATGTTGTTGACGTAGTTGGACAATCGCAATTGTCAGTAGCCATTGTGTGTAAAAGAAAAATATGTAAAAAATTTAATGCGCTTCATGATGAAAAAAAAAAAAACAAAAAAAAATACAAGCGCCCACTTCCATAGACAGATCTCGTTTGCGAGAGCGAATTCGTCTTCCCTTGTTGAAATAAAAATTAAATTTATTTTTCTTCGCCGTTCTCTTCCATTGAGTGACTCATGTTCTCAATAAGTATATTAAAATATTTTCTGAACTTCTACAAAAGCGAAAAAAAAAAAAATTCTTAATTGTATGCAGGTGCATTTAATCGCGTTGAATCGTTTTAAATATTGTAATCCTTTGATTATTTCAGTTTCAACACGTGATTCCATCCTGCAAAAAAAATATTTATTGATATAAATCGGTGCCAGATAGATATTAAATATTAAAAATGTTTTATTTAGTGCTCGCAATTTTTTTTTCCAACTAAATTGACACCAATTTTACGTGATGTAAGTGTAAAAAAAAAAAACGGCCTACAGACTAATCGTAGCTTTGCAAAATTGCAATATTTCATGATATCTGTCTATTTCTCTCTTTCTCTTTGTACAAACACAAAAAACGTGATTCTAACAACGATTTTTGGGTGCCTGGTCGATGAAAAATGTTAAAATTTCGTAAAAAAAAAAAAAATATGTAAACGATATAACATTTATGAATTCGACTGGGATTTTTCGATATCCGTTCTTTTCAACGCAAGAAAAAACAAATAAAATTCTATAGTCAAAAAAACGCTATTATTGCATTAGCGATAATATAACTGTGTGAAATAGTTTAAGCAATGTTGCTCTTTAAGATTTTCCACGATAGTATCGAAGCTACGAAGTCTCTTTAGTTATTTAATCTATATAAAACTACTCAAGTGCAACGAGCACCGGATGAAACTTGGCATTTATCAGCGTTTTCACGATAAGACTCTCTCATCTCCGATGAATCTTGCCTGAATCTCATTCTCAAGACTAAGTTTCCTCTCATCCTGTGCTCGTTAGCGTGCGTTCGATGCATGCAGTGTCTGCTAGCGGAGCAAAGATTGTTGACAATTATTTCTTTTTAATGATTTCAATAAGTTTTTAGTATTTAATGTCTTCCTCAAATTTATTTTCTAATTATAATAATGGTTATAATTGTGTATTTATTTGATTGCAAAGAAAATTCGAATATAAATTGTAGCTGTATGTGTTGTATGATGAGTATATGTATTTGTATATGATATTAATGGTTATAAGGCTTGTTTTTTTTGTCATTTCCGTTTGTTATATTTTGTATAGATATTTAACGTTGGCGACAATAATAATTATTAGTTTGTTTTCTTTCATGTATTTTTGTTCTTAATTTTTTTTTTTATTGAGGCGTTGGTTATTTTTTAATTTAATTCTTTAACTAATACAGTTGCAAGATTTTTGTTTATTACCTTTTTTGTAGAGAATTTTAAGGGCTATAAAAAAGATTCTAAGCAAAAATTTCATAAATCTTGTAATTTTTTAGATATTTTAAAAATAAGTTATTTTTATTATTTCCAGTATGATTAAATAATTGAATTTTTTTTTTATTTATTTTATAAATAGTGAATTTATGTTTAAATACCCACTTTTGTCCTTTGATTACTCGAAATTGCCGACAATAAGTTCATATATTGCTTTTTTGAATGCGCAAAATGGAATTTCAAGTTTTTTCGAGAAAAAAAAAAAAAAACGCATATATTTAAGATAAATCATTTCTCAAGCATTGTGTATACAGTCACAGCGCAAATATTATACAGCATATACATTATACGTATACATAAAATATATACACTCATATTTACTTATATATTTTACGATGAAAGTACTTAAATCACTAAACTATTCAATTAATGCTGTAATTATTCCTGGTAACTAATGAATCGTATTTTCCAGATTTCAAATTTCCCCGTTATTTCGATGAATAAACAGTTTTAAATATTTAAACAATTTTTTTTCTTCATTTAAATTCAGTTTATTCATCGATTTAGCTGTGAAAAAAAAAATGTTTACCACTCGCGCAAGGACTTTTAAGAGTGTTTTTTGATCAAGATAAATATATCGTAAGCAAAAAAAAAAATTTAATGACTAAGAGGAATTAAATCCTCATTTCCTTTCTGACTCACTTGTGCCTTGCCCTCGAGTTTCCCTAACTTTTCTGTACACGGTGAGTTCCCACCCCCTGTCAATTCGATTTTTTCTAGATGGAAAAAAAAGAATAATTTATAATACCGATGGAAAAATAAATTCTTCAATGTTCGATGTTCGCTTCTATCGACGTAAGTGATCATTTAGAGTAAAAAATAATTGTTCGGCAATGTGCGATCAAAATACGTTCAATCAATACAGCGCCACGGAATAATAATAATAATAACAATAATAATAATAAATTAATTGTATATCGCTATAATAATAATAATTAAGAATTTTTGGCGGCTTGAAATACAAAGGAAAATATTATTTAATGAAAAATTAACGAAAAAAAAAAAAAAATTAACTTGCAATTTAACCATAATATTTGAAGTTGAATTATTTTTTGACAACTTTTCAATGAAAATCTTTAACACGCGCCATTTGTTTTGTTATTAATATCTAGGTGACAATTAAAAATATTGTGATTTAATTGATTATAATCGAGAAAAATGATATATCGCGTGTTTATCTGAATAATTCACAAAATCACCGAATACTCTTAGATTTAACCGCCTGTTTGGAGGTCTCTCTATCTTGTGATTATGGAATTCAATTTGTACTGAAGTATATAGTTGATGTCGTGTGTAATAATACATTTTTTATCTTCAACTGTTTTTCTTGCCCTAGACGCGACGAAAGAGCAAGAAAAATCATTTGAACGAGACCTCAAAGACTCGATGTAAAAGCTCGCGGTTGATGTTTTTTAAGTAGGATAGAAGAAAAAACAAAAACACTTAGAACTGACGGTATTTTTTAGACACAGCTCGTAGACTAGAAAAAATTGTTACCTGGTGTATGAGAATGAGTAACTGTACTTATATATATCAATACTATATAATAACGGAATATTCTATGAATGGCTATACCATATAATGTAAAATCAAAGGCATAGAACATATATAAAATAATAAAGACGTAATGTTGTAAAGAAATTCAATCAAAAAATCTGTCTATTTTTTTATTTATACTTTCGTTTGTTATTCAATATTATTATACATATTAATTGTTAGTTATTTACGTTTAATATTCAACATTTGCGCAAACATGTGGCATAGATTTGGAATTACTATATGCAGGAAGATGATGTCTCTATGGATTTTAGTATAAGGAAAATGATTTTTTTTTTCAGTTTTAATAGTATGATAATAATATTAATGTTTTTGTGGATATATTTAAAATTGTGATGGTTTTTCACAATACAAATGTCGCATTGCATTCAAGAAAATATTACTGTTTTTTTCCTGCGTCAAAGTACAGTGATAATATAATATCGAGAATTATGTAAAACTTCGGTTTGCCCTTGAATTTAAGTGCAGTTAAATTAATTATACATGAATTTGTATTTGTTACAAAATTATCAATATATATCACGTGACTAAATGGTCGAAATGGCGTATATGCAAAATTATATAGCTGCTTAAAATTGAAATATTTTTTAAACTGCAGAATTTAAAAATTTTTTTCAAGAATTTTTTTTTATAGAGAATTTTATCAACTATAAAAACGTCTTTTATAAAATTTATTTAACTTGTATCCTTATTAAAATATTAACTCAAAATCTCTTCAAAACTATTGAAAAAAAAAAAAAAAAATTTTTTTCTTAAGAGACCTCTTTTTTTTTTGTAGATAATTTTATTAACTAACAAAGTTTGTAAAGCTTGCATTTTTATCAAGATATCTGCAAGGATAAAAGTTTCAATTTTTTTGGCGATAAGTCGTTTTGATTTTTGAAACGTGATATTTTCTAATAATTCTCAAAATAATACCTCTAGTAGAAATAAGGCAAATTTATTAAGCAGCACAATAGAGTAGCTAAGTTGAATAACAATTATTTAGACGCTTATGTGCAAAAAACAATAGAAACATTAATTTCAAGGTTATACTATTAGTTTACAACTGTATGTTTAATTACAATGAATTGGAGCATTTATAATAATAACATATATCTTATCTAGCTTGTAACAATGTAAAAGTCGACTAAGCAGATACTGTGTATAGTTAACTGTTTAAAAAACAGTTATCGATTGAAATATAAATTTGTGATACTGAAAAATATAGTTTTCAGTATAATACACAATATTGTGAACAGTAACTTTTTCATCGAAAAAATATTAATAACATGCTACGAATAGCTTTTGTATTGATGCTAGTGCCATTAATTATGGCAAAATCTCTGCCAATAGATTTGATTGAAATTAAAACTGTCATCGATTTTGCAAAGAAAATAGTACAAGAAGAGAAAGACTTTGTCGATTCTCTCGCGGAAAAAAATACTTCAAGCGCACTTACTGATACACTGGCAAGAATGAAGAAAACCGTTCAACACATTGAGTATTTCGATAAAATGTATCCATTACAAAAATTTTTTTGGGTGATCGATGATCTACGCCCTACTATGGAATTTGACCATGTCACTATCGAACTGTTGTCGGATCTCGATGAATTTATAGATCGCATTGAAAATTGGTTCAAATCCTATAAACAGTATTCGAATAGTGAAAATATTGCTTTGAATGAAGAAAAATTTGACAAATGGATCATAAAATTGACTTCGGGAGCATACTATGATTTACCGTACATACTTAAATATATGTATGTACGTATTATGAGCCCTGGAACTAGCGGAGAATCAAGTTTGTTTTATAATATAGCAGCGAAACTACCGGTAAATTTTTCCACCTTTTATAATACATGTTTTAAAATAAATTTTATGGATTTAAGAAATTATTTTTGTTGCAGGAAATGCCTGAGATTGTGAAATGTGGTCGTAGTCTATCACTTCAACAACGAGTAAGTTATTTTTATCAAATAGTAGCGTTATATCAGATGAAAGGATTCATCATGCATGTTCACGGACTCTCTCTGCAAGCTATCAGCCGTAAATGTAAGTATAAACAATTTTTTTCTTCACGACTTTGATTAATCTTCAATTGAATTGCAGCGATGGATAAATCAGTGTACGATTTAGTAGAAGCCCACATGGGCATGTCAATTATGCAATATGCGTTAGCTACCAAATCAGCTATGATATCTGCGCCGAAAACTGTGGCAACGTGTGATGTGGAAAAGAAGAACCCCAGTAAATTTATTATTTCTGTATTTTAATCGTGATTTATGCTGATTAATTCACTGATTTCTCTTTCTTTAGATCAATACACCTCTCTAGCTCATACGTTTGAATATATAATAATCAATCTAATGGAAACAAATCCTGAGGGACGATGTCATGGTTACTGTCGTGATATTAATAATCAAAAACCCCAAGAATGTTATTGGGGGGGTAATTATTGTAGTAACCGAGAATGTGTTGGAACTTTAAGTGAATGCATGGAGTTTAACGAAGTTGACATTTGTGAATTGGTAACAAAATTACACTATATCCATAAACATTAGGGTTTTCCCAAAAAAAGAAAAAAAATTGACTATTTTTGTTTGTCAGGTCTCGTATCAAAAAATTAAAGTTTATTAGGTTTTAATAGCTCTCTAGAAGAATTAGTCACTCATGATGAATTTTTAAATATTTCAAAAATAATTTTAATTTTTTTTTTCTTCTCATTTTTCTCAACATTTCGCAACAAATTTTGTGACTTCTAACATCAAAATGTTGCGTTTATTCATTTTCTTCATCTTTTTATTTATTAATTAATTTTTTTTCATCTTCAAAACTTTCGAAATTCATATATAGGCAACTCTATATAATTAATTTAATTTTTTTTTTTTACCATCACATTTTTAGTATTTTTGAAAATTTCAAAAATCCTAAGCGACCTCTAAAAATACTTGTCTCAATCTGTTTAAAAAAAAAAAAAAAACTCTTCAAACAAAATAAATTATGATTTTTTTGATACGAAGCCCAAAAAATCAAAATATTCGGTTTTTTTTTTCGACCACTCTAATAAACATGTCATTATTACAAACGATAATAATATTAATAATTAGCCTTTAGATAATGGGAAGCGATACGAATGGGTTAGACATGGAAACAAATATTACGGCAATCCCACGACATGTGGTGCAGGCGGTGATGCAGGGAGACAAGAACGGGCGAGTACTTTCAGAGGACCGGATGGTAGAAATTGCGATGTATGCTTTTGCAAGTGCACTGCGGACTACAGCAACGTACGTGCCATTCGCTCTGTGAGTTTTCGTCCGCAAATTACCAACATAAATGACAATTGGTAAGTATAATTTCAGTTTACATTTTGAATCAGTCAATTCTATCTTTAAGTTGATATTTTCTATAGGGTTTTAGCTGGCGTGAGAATCATCGAAGATAATGGGCTAATACATTTGCAAATAAGGCATGGTAAATTGATGAGCCACGGGCACATTGATCCATCCCTTGTTGCATGGAAAGAAATTGAAAAAATTAGTTTTATGGCTTCCGAGGAAACTGATTATTTCGATTCATACCATTTTTTTAATGAAATCACTAAGAAGTGGCAGCAGATGAAGGAACGTGAAGACTATATTTCCGTGGAAACTGATAAGAGTGATGGCATTAACATTGATAGGATTGACGTAGATGATGACTACGTTCTAACTGGTGTTCGATGGGGTTCGGTAGAGAATTCGGGGAAACTACGTTGGCGAATAGAAGTACATGCGACAAAATACGACTACAAGACTGGAAAACTTGATCCTGCAACATCTAAGTGGATAACACCGGACAATATGCCTAACCCGCCGAAAGAATTTTACAACCGTGGAAGGTTTGTAAAATTGATTGTACAATTTAACGTGCGAGCTTGACAGTACTCAATTTTTTTTAAATATATTTGTTACAGAAGAGAATACAACATGGCGTCCCTCAATGATCCCCTGAGAGCTACATCACCTAATATCGAAAAAACGGAACCAAATCAATATCTTAGATTTACTGTTACTTCGCGAGAGGGAGATGCAGGTCAGCATACAGTTCCATATTTTGACACGCAACAGGCTGCAACTACTCCGCCGATAGCTTTTACAGGCCTTGAAATATATTATCGAGCAGCTGATAATTTTGGTGGGTTTATCGCTCTGAGACTTCATTCTGTGGACTTATCTAAAACTTGGAATATTGAATTAAATAACGATGATTTTTCCAAGTATAAAAGTCATTTTTCAGCCGCAATAGCCTATGATTTGGGTAATTGATGTATAAATTTAAGTATACAGTTCATATATGATGTATGTTTACAAAAAACTGCTGAATATATTATTAGTATATTAATATAATTGCTTATTTTAATGATAAATTCAATTTCTGTAATCTAAGAAATAAGAGTGTATTTCTTTTATTGCGTATAAGAATTTAAATATCCATTGTATAATATAGAATTATGTAAAACTTCCATTTTTCTTTCTGTTGCACACCCCGTGTATGCGCAGCATATATGCGCATAGGTGTGCTCTGCTCTCGCCACGCGTCGATTCAGTGACTGTGATGCATAATATGGCATCATACGTCGCGAATAGTTGTAAAAAAATTCTAATTAATAGGTCATTCGAAAGAGGAGATTCGACGCGTCATTTTCACCATTTATACTTAATTAATATGTTGTCTTAGTCATTAGATATTTACCGTTGAAATTTCCAATAGGCGTCTGTCCGTAAAAAAGTGCCGTATGTAAACACGATACAGGTCGCAATCGTTTATTAATATACTTGAAACTAGTACCAATCTCTTCGTAATTTATCGAAGATGGTTGGTATTGAAAACCAGATCCTATGTATGATTAGTTTCCGAGTTATTATTAAAAAAGTGAAGCCGTGTCGCGTAGTTTTTTTTTAGTTATTTTCATGGTAAAGAAATTTGTCGGTCGGTAACTCGACTATCCGCGCGTTCTATTACCATGTGATTTTACCATCGTTCTACGGGGTGTGCTTTCTATGGTGCTTGGCCGTAGTTTATAGTGTTTGCGTGAGCTAAAAATAAGATGAATAAAATAAAATTTTTATGATTCAATTGAAAGAAAATAAATAGCGATGAAAATGTTTGAAACTATATCGAAACATTTCTCTGTACTTCCTTATGGTTCGGTCTTCCGGTGTTATTTGCCACTAATCAGTCGACTTAGGAGCGAGAAATAGTACATTGTTCACCAAGGGAGGAAAAGAGGTCATTTCGACCGTGAAAAGTTTACTGCCCGAGCCGAAGGCGAGGGCAGGAATTCGCGGTCAAATAACCTCTTTTGCATCCCGAGGTAAACACACTATTTTTCGTCGTAGCGGGAGAAAATAGGGTTTCTGCTCCCTACTTTTCGGGAGCAAAAACCCTTTTTTCTCCCGCTATGAAACATTTTTTTTCCTCATAGCAGGAGCAAATGGGGCTTTTGCTCCCGCTACATAAATTATCCCATTTCCTCCTGCTCTAAGGAAAAATACCATGTTCACCTTGGGAGCAGAATCGGTTATTTTAGACCGTGTGTTACAAACTTCACAGGGTCGAAATGACCGATTTTGCTCCCTAAATTAACAATCTACTATTTCGTCATAGCGGGAGTAAATGGCGTTTTTGCTCCCGCTACGACAAAACATAGTATGTTTACCTCGGGATGCAAAAAAGGTTATTTTGACCGTGAATTACAGTCCGAGCCGAAGGCGAGTAAACTTTTCACAGTCGAAATGACCTCTTTTCCTCCCTTGGTGAATAAAGTACTATTTCACTTCCTCCGAGAATCGAACCGGAGCCCGCCGTGTGGAAAACGAGTGTCTTTTACCACGCAGCCAACTGTCACCTTTCAAATTGTTAATTATTATTTGATAATAAATTTTAGAGCAATTAAAAGCAATATCCAGATGAAAAAGGGTGAATTTATTGGGTATAATTGAACATGCTTGTCGTAAGGTCACTTTCAAGAGGCTAAATGATTACTAGAAATCGGATAATTAGTTGGATAACGATTATGTGGACAATTAAATTTACAAAACAATAAAAAAAAACGACGATAGGAATATACCTGTCGAATTAAAATAGTTATACTATAATTATTGAGCTTTTATACATTTCAAGGTGATTTTTTTATCTAAAAGATATATCCTCAACATGTTGGAAATAATAATTTTGTTGGAGCAATTGTAATAATTATATATATTTTAACAAGTTTATAACAATGTTCAAGTTGATAAAATAGATATTGTGTACAATTGAACGTTTTCAAAACACTTACGAATAAGAATATAAATTTGCGAGTTTAAAACAGATCGTTTTATTCGCTTATGTATAGTATACAACGGGCTGAGTGACTTTTTCATTGGAAAAATATTATAAACATGATCCGAATTATTTTTGTAACGATATTAGTGCCATTAATTGTGGTTAAATGTCAGTCAATAAATTCATTTGAAATTCAAACTGTTGTCAACTTTGCAAAGAAAATAGTAACAGCAGAGCAAGAATTTATAGATTCCCTTGCTGGAAAAGATAAGGCCAGTGCACTTAACGATACACTAGCAAGAATGAAGGAAACCGGTAAAGAGATTGAAAGTTTTGAAAAACTTTTGCATCCATTAGAAAGGTATTATTTAATGGTCAACGAATTGCGTTCTACGATGGAATACAATTATCATGAGGTGGAAATTTTTGAGAGGGTGGGAGAAGCCATGTATCGCATTGAAAAATGGTACGAATCCTATGTTGATTATACCAATGAAAGATCCGATATAAATGAACCTAAATTCAATCATTGGATTAAGATGTTAACTTCGTCAAAACATAGTGAATTACGTCACACCCTTGGTCAATACTACTATAACCTTATTGCTTTGGTGCCTAAACCTAGTGGAAGTGTTTTTCATCGCATATCTCAAAAACTACCGGTAAATTCTTTGGTTTTTTGTAAATATACTTATTGATAGTCAACGTAAAATAAACATGTTTATAGTTGCTTATGTTATCCTGGTTTTAGGACATGCCTCAAACTTTCAAATGTGGTCATGATCTATCATTGCAACAAAGAGTCAGTTATTTCTACGAATCATACGCCCTACATCAAATCAAAGGATTCGTCATGACTGTTTACGGATTCACCCTAAACACGATTATCAACAGTGAATGTAGGTACAAAAAATTTTTTTTTCCACATCTGATTCACATCTGATTGAATTGCAGCAACGGATAAATCGATGTACGAAATGGCGGAAGTCTACCTGATCATTCCAGTTATACAATACATGTTGGCAGCTAGATCAGCAATGAAACCGTTGAAAAGACAACTAGAAGCGTGTGATGCAAAAGACAAGACATCAGGTATTCATTAATACACATCAATTCTCTACATGTTGATTGCGGTATATGCCAAATATAATTGACTTATTTTCTATTTTTTAGAGACATACACCTCTTTCAAAGGACTGCACACAAATATACTTATCAATCTTATAGACACCAATCCTAACAGAAGTTGTTTCTCTCCTTGTAGCCATTACAAAAATGTAAAACCCGAAAAATGTTATCCTGGGATAAATTACTGCAGTGGACGACCCTGTTTGGGTACTTTGAGTGATTGCAGCCCATTGGAGTCCAAATATAAGATTCAAATGTGTGAATTGGTACAATATTATTTTATATTCATATACGCATTAAGAGATGATAATAATTATTAAAATTCATTAGCCTGCAGATAGTGATGAGCGATACGATTGGTATAAAGAAGGAAACGAATATTTTGGTTCTCCCACAGCTTGTGGTACGGGCTCCAATTTGGGGACTCTACGAGATGCTAAATCTTTCTATGGGCCCGATCACAGTCTATGCGATATATGCGTTTGCAAGTGTACTGCAGACGACAGCAACTTACGTGCCGTTCGTTCTGTGAGTTTTCGTCCGCAAATTGCCGCAATTGAAGACAACATGTTGGTACAGTTTTTCGTACACATCCGAAAATCACTGAATCCTTTTGTTATTCATTAGTTTTTTATCGTAGGGTTTTAACTGGCGTCAGATTCATCGAAGCTGATGGGCTAATACACATCCAAATAAAGCAGGGCAAGTTGATTAATAACGGACGAATCGATCCGACCACTGTGGCTTGGAAGAAACTTGAAAAAATGCGCTATGTTTATACTGTTGAGTCGGTTAATGGATCATTTGATGTCTATAACGAAGAAAATAACGCGTGGGAAGAGATGACGAAAAGTGAAGACTATGTAACTCTGGATTACAACGACCAGTTTTTATATCTTGATCGTATTTTTGTCAATGATGGATATGTCATGACCGGTGCTCGATGGAACCGGGTGCCAGATAAATCAAATATTATTATTCAAATAGAAATTCATGCAACCCATTATGACTTGACGACTGGAAAACTGAGTGAGGATGACAGCATTTGGATAACACCGCAAATGGTGGATGCGTCGAAACATTTTTACGATAGAAAGAGGTAAAAATGAATTGAAATTTGAATATTATTTTTTAAATTTGAAATCTCTGTGTTGCAGAGAGCAAATGAACCAATGGGGTCGTACCAATCCATTGAAAGCTCCATTTAATAAACAAGTCTCGCTCCCTAATCAGATCCACAGATTCGAATCGACTGGGTCATCTGATGATGCAGGTCAGCACACAATTCCATATTTTGACACGCAACCAGTGGAAACCAATCCGCCAATAGCTATTGAAGGCCTTGAGATATATGTTCGGGGGTTTCAAAAATATGGTGGCTTTCTTACTCTCAGACTATTTGCGGTGGATTTATCGAATACTTGGATTATAAAATTTAGTAGCGATGAGTTTTCTAAATATAAGGATAAATTTTCTGAGAGAGTTATGTTTAGTCCAGACGATTAAACATATATACGCGGGATGTATATATTCAAAAAACTTCTATAATTTTGTTTTTCGTAGTATGTTGTTTTTCTGCACGCAAGTAACGATGATAGAATACAAAAAATTATGTAAAACTTTGACCTGCACTTGAATAAAATATTTATATGCACTTAAAATAATTATACATGAATGTGTTTCTATTATAAAATTATGAAGACGTAATTATCATAAAGTTATCAATATATTAAAAAAAAAATTTTCATGCGCATTCAAGGATATTAATATAATTCGTATTGAGTAAAATGAAATTTTTAAGAATTAACTCAATAATAATGTTGATTAATATATATAGCCGATTCCTTCGCGACAATTTTGTAATCGTAGTTCATAATATGAAGATCATTTTTTTATTTATTAAAACTGTTACATACAACGTTTTCACAACATTGATATTAGTAATCCAGTGAAAGATTAGACTATAATATTTCAAAAAAAGTATAATTGAATGTATATTGGTAAGATAAGGCAGATAATAATGTCTGTTATAAAAACCTATTAAAAATTGCAAATTTATTTATTTATTTTTTCGTTGATAAATTTTGTGTGCATTTTTGTATCTCTAGAAATAATGCTATAGATAAAATATGAACATACTTTAAATCTGAAAATTTTTGAATATATTATAATAAGTTAACAACAATTGATAAGAATTTTTAAACTTAAAAAAAAATATAAAAAAATCAATAATATTATTTTAATTTTCCAAGGTGACTTTATTAATAAGAATAATAAAAACCCGTCATATGTTGCAAATCGAGCTGTTAAATAATAAATAATAATAATAAAATAGTAAAATTTTTTGCATGGTTCAGCGTATATACTGTAATTTGAAATATATTAGTAAAAACTGTATTTTATAAGCGTTTGTAACTGTTTCTCGATTTCTTTTCTGTTTAGCGAATTTCTACTCAATTTTTACTCTTTTTTTGTGTTTAAAAAAATTACTATAATCTCAAGTGCCCCGTTTTGTCTTACATTCCTCTATTTATTTATAATAGAGTTTAAGTATTTTTCGATAAATACATGTGATATTATGAAGGTTATCGCAAAGCTAAAAGTAATTATAATGATTATTTAACCAATTATATTATTCATTTACAAAACAACACGCGTATATATAAATTCATCCAACTAATGAAAAAAATCATTAGTGAACCATAATATATCACTAAGAGACGTTTTAACGAAAATATATTAACAACATGTTTCAAAATGTAGTATTATTTACTGTGTTACTTCCATTATCAGTGGTAGAATCCGAAGCGCTTGATATATTTGAAATTGAAACTTTTGTCGACTTTGCAAAAGAAATCGTGAATACAGAAATGGAATTTCTTGATTCTTCCGCGGATAGTAACAGTGCAATTTCCGATACGCTACAACGAATGAACGAGACTAATCAGAAATATGAGAATTTCACACGTACATTGAGTTCAATTGAATATTTTTATCCAATACTTAACGCAATACGACCTATCCTAGAGAAAACGGCGCCCTATGTTGAACATCTGCACAATCTTGACGAACATTTGTATCGAATTGAAAAGTTTTACAAATCATATGTGCAAATGTTGAATGAGAAAAATGGTTTAGATGCAGAAAAACTTGAAAAATGGGTTAATTCATCAATTTTACTTAGAGACTCTGATTTACCTTGGGCACTTCGAAGAATGTATTCTTTCTTTATCAGACCTGATCGTGATATAAATGAGTCTTTCTTTGATCTCACTACTGAGCACTTTTCAGTAAATTTCTTTTTATATCAGGAAATATTTATCAAAGCGTTTTTCTAATTGTATTAATTTTTTTAAGGATCTAGCTCTTGAAAATCAATGTGGTTTTAAATTATCGATTCAGCAGCGACTGTTAAATTTATGTGGAACTTTCGTGTTAAATCAACTAAAGGGATTTGTCATGAAGGTTTACGCAAATACTATAAATGCTATCCAAACTAAGTGTGAGTAAAACGAAAAAAATAAGTTTTTCTAACAAAAATTTACATTTAATATCATTTCAGCGGCAGATAAATCAGTGTTTGAGAAGGCTAAGGCAGAAGTTCTCTTGGGAATTTCTAGATATTTAATGGATACGAAATCTGCAATGTCTAATAAAAATAGAAGAGTTGAAACATGCGATGCCGAAATAAAATCCGAAGGTAAAAAATTCATTCTTAATAATATTTTCATCATACGTCTATGGAAAGTTTGTTTTTTTTTACCCTGTTTAACGGGGAAAAAGTGATTCCTTCTATCCCAGCTGAAAGAACCAATGTGCTTTTGTTTCCCCATGTGATGTTGCGTTATTCGTTCTGTCAACCGGAATAAAACTCGCCGCTTTTAACCTCTAAACAGATTAATAGAATAAAATGTTTTGTGGTATAGTTAGTCAAACACCAAAAGACCGAACCATATAATTAATATGGCGGGCGACTTCATATGTCTGGTGTGGGTTTTCTAGAGTTTTCAATAATACAACAATGAGTCATCTTAAAGGTCTTGTTAAAATAAAAAAATACACATTAAAATAAATCTTTCTATTTTAGAAACATTTGCATCTTTCAAGGGACTTATGCAAAGTATAATTATCAATCAAGCTGATACTAGTCCTGAAGGACGCTGTTATAATCCCTGTAACTATATACGATATGTTCACCAGCAAAAAAGTTGCAATATCCTTGGTAATTACTGCCCTGCACGACCGTGTTACGGACGATTAGACGAATGTTCAGATATCGACAACGTCGAAATCTGCGAATTGGTAATATTATATATCTATACATATAATTTTTTTGGATAAAATTCTCTTAGTTATTTTGCGAAATTAGCCAGCAGAAGATTATAAACGTTACGAATGGTATAAAAATTTTGCCGGTACGTATTTTGGAACTAAAACATCATGTCACAAGTTGGATGGGCGAGGAGTTCGTAGATTTGCAAATTCGTTCTTAGGGACAGATGGAAAGAACTGTAAAGTATGTCTTTGTGTGTGCACTGATGATCACAAGGACTCTCAGGCTGATCGTACTATAAGTTTTCGCCCTCAAATTGCAGCAATTCAAGACAACATGTAGGAATAATTCAAATAACCAACTAATCGATTTATTCTCTTGCGATAATAATATTTATTTGTACAGGGTTTTGGCTGGAATTCGAATTATTTCAGCCGATAAGGTAATACATATACAAATCAAAGAAGGCAGATTAATGAGTAACGGGCGCATTGATCCGTCCACTTTGAGGTGGAAAAAACTTGAAAAAATGCGCTATGATAACACTGTTGAACCAGCAGGATCATTTGATATCTACAGAGAAGACAGTCAATCATGGGAACCTTTAAAGCAGCCCAATGATTTTCTGATTTTAAATGGCATCAATCGGACTATGTATTTAGATATAATTACCGTAGAAAATGAATACGTGCTAACAGGTGCTCGATGGAACTATGTAGGAAGTCAGACCCGACCGCAAATACAGTTAGAAGTTCATGCTACAAAATATGACTCTGATACTGGAAAACTTGACCCGGCAGAAACGAAATGGCTAACGTCACAAAATATGCCTAATCCTCCGAAAGAGTTTTACACAAAACAGAGGTGAGTGGTTGATTTTTATTGCCTTTCAATGCACCGGTGTTAATTAATATTTCTTGTTTAGAAAAACATATAGAATGACCGGATTATCTGATCCTTTAAAATCACCGAAAAATCTACCAGCCTCACGACCAAATTATAAGTTTTCTTTTGAGGTGACAAACACAATGAGCGATGTGGGTCAAGAAACTGTTCCGTTTTTTGACACACAGCCAGTTGAGACTGATCCGCCGATTGCCTCAGTTGGTCTGGAAGTATTTCATAGGACGTCTCCAGGTTTTGGTGGTTTTATTGCGCTGCGGCTCTTGACCGTTGATTTATATTCGGCCTGGATGGTCAATGTAAATGCGGATGATATTGCGAAATATAAAACTACTTTAGCTGGTGAACTACCGTCATTTGATTCGTAATCATAATTATGTACAATTTAATCCAGTAAAATAAATGTATGTCATGAAAAATTGCTTTTGTATATTTGAAGATAATTTTCATCAAGAATAGTATTATAAGTTCAAATTTATTCAAAAAATATATAATACCGTACTTGTATTTATAAGTTATTATCCATTAGTTGGATATCTTTATTGAAACTTTTTGTTTCAAGGTGATGTTTGTAGGAAAAAAATAAAATTATACCGTCAGCTGCAATGAAGCATTTAAAAAAGTTATACATGCAATAGGTTGATAAAAAGTTGGCCCTACATCTACTGGTTGATATAAAGTTAAAAACGATCTATTCAATAAATTATTTTTCAGTTTTAAAAGTATAAAAATAGAGTAATTAATACTATACAAGATAATATGCTACATAAGATATCGGACTAATACTATATGTATAAGAAAAAAAAGGGGGGCCTCGCCCCCTCCCTCTGTCCATGCTCCGTACATTTTGTCAAGTATAATAATTTCTAACGAGGTGAATTTTTATTGATATAAGATCTTATAAATGCGCTGCAGATAATACTTCTAACATAACAAAAATTACACATTTACATAATGCACAAGTAGTCTGGAAAGAAACTGAAAAAATGCGATATGATAGTGTTAATGTGTCTGGTGGATCATTTGATATTTATAATGAAACGAATCAGCAGTGGGAACAATTAACAAAATCTAAGGACTATGTACTCTATACTTTGAATGAGAAATCTCTTCATCTTGATGAAATCAACATTGATGATGGCTACATTATGACCGGTGCACGATGGAGTTATATGCCAGGTCGATCAGATACTGTTGTACAAATAGAAGTGCATGCTACAAAATATGACTACAAAACTGGAATACTTGATCCTAAAGAAACGAAATGGGTAACACCGCAAAATATGCTTCATCGTCCCAAGAAATTTTATGATCGTATCAGGTTTGTCGACTCTATTAAACTATTGTTAAGTCATACTAAATGAATATCTGTTACAGAACTAAAGTTCATACGTGGGGTTTCAATCATCCCCTTACATCTCCATTGGCTGTTAATGGATTTTCGCAACCAAATCAGTTTCTTCACTTTGAAATCTCAAATTTGAATACAGATACTAGTCAAACTACCTCTCCATTTTTTGACACCCAAGTAGTTGCGACTACTAGCCCCCCGATATCTTTAGTAGGTCTGGAAGTAATTCTGAGGCATGCCACACATTATACTGGGTTTATCGCTTTGAGACTCATCGCTGTCGATTTATCGAAAGTTTGGATATTCGAAGGAAATAGTGATGATATTGCTAAATATAAAAAAAACTTTTCCAATAGACTACCGTATGATTTGAAGTGATATCGAGCACTATTTATTATTCAAAAAATAATTATTTCAATCAATTTTTAAAATATATGTAATGCATGCAGTGAAAATTCAATAAAGTAAAATTTTAATGAGAAAATTTGACGTTATCAGAAAGTCGAAAACAACGATCCTCAACGGATAACAAAATTATATTGAATTATAAAATAATATAGAAAATAATTGTGTCTTGAAGTACGGAAATGTGAGGAAAAATAGGGTAGTTAAAAAAATGATGAAAATGTTTTTCCTAATTGCCCTAATTACCATTGAATTTACATCGCCAAAAATTAATTTAATTTTTTATTCGAAAAAGTATATAAATTTCTAATTTTTTAAGAAGAATATTTGATAAAATTTTTTTTTACTGTTTTATATAAGCACAAAAACAAGAGAATTTTTATCTTCTATATCGAATGAATTGAAATACACCGAATTCTGTGATTAATAAAAAACTTATTCACATTAATAATATTAATTAAAAGTTTTTCCAACATAATTCAAATAGTTACAGTAAGGTTATACATTGAAAACAGTCATTTCTGCATTGTACTAGAATATTTTTCAAAGTAGCTTGTTATCTAAGAGAAATTTATATAAGTTTGTAAAATTAAAGAATTCTCCAAGAATAACAATTATTTTAATTATTTCACAGCAGGTATAAGTGTTTTATTTATAATAGCAACAAATGTCTTTCAAAAGGTTATCATAAAGACGGAAGAGGATAATTAAACTTATAAATACCGAATAATTAAAGGTTTAAAAAACAATTACCGATTGCATTATAAATACGTGTGATATAAACCGATGATGTTCAGTGATCATAAGAATATTGTGCTTATACTAAGAGTAATAAGTCACTGAAAATATCGGCAATATGTTTCGAATACTAACTATATTAATGATAGTAGCATCATCAACAGCTCAGTACAATTTAGATTCAATGAAGTTTGCAACGTTTGTCCGCTTTGTAAAAGAAACTACGGACGCAGAGATAAATTTTTCTTGCTCTCAGATTAACTGCTGTTGATTTACATAAATTGTGGCCTGTCACGGTTAAGAGAAACGATTTTCTTTATTATAAGAGTTATTTTGATAAAAATATATTGTATCGTTTATAGTCATAAGTATTTAATGCATTTAAAACATAACTTAATTCGCAATCAGAATGTACAGTATGTGAATAAAATATGTTTCATGAATTTGAGAATTTTTCAGTATATCTCATTGCCATTGAATAAATTAGACTTTTGTCATATTACATAATTCCGATATATATAATTTCTGACCTTTTACAAGCATAGTTTTCCTTGTAATCTATATTTTCAATATTGTACGTTGCTTATAACATACCTAGCGACCTTGACAGGTATGCCATATCGTTGGATATAAGTTATAATGTTTCTATATTGATAACGAAGAATTATTGATATCACTCAATGATATGATAATTGTTGTTTATATAAATTGACTATAGGATATAAAAACGTGTAAAAGTAAAATTTTCACTTACCCCTTTTTTGGAGACGTCTGCACTGATTTAAAAACCGGAAAGAACTGTCAGTTTTCTTGGGAAAGTCCATTGAGCCAGCGTTTATTAATAATTTTTAATTGCTTTTTGATATCTCTGACGTGTATTGATAATAGTGAAAAATCAATAATTTCAACACTTTGATCAAGTCACCCAGTTCTTTCCGGGTTTTCGATGAATGCAGGCCTTGGCGCGCCTTTACTCATTTCTGAAATTCAACAAACAGGCGCGCAGAGTTGGTTTAAAACTCGAAAAATATATTATTTTCACAATTAAACTTTTTTTTTTTATATATTTGTCTAGGTATTTTGCTTGTTACAAGAGGGGAAATTTTATTTAGCGTATTTTTAGCTTGGTCTTTACTATAGATAGCGATTTCATATATTTTTACAGAGACGCATGAACTTCGCGCCCATTTTTTTTATACATCTGTATTTTTGAGGATTGAATGTTATAAAATACATAGAAACAATGCAATTATATGCATAAGAATTTGTGTGGCTTAATTAAGAAGGGTGTTTAATACCTTCTATTATAAATCCTGTTATATTACATAAAATTATGCATTTATTAATTTAAATATAAAAACTCGTATTTTAAGATAATCACATATTTTATAGATAACATATATGATTATTGTTATATTATCAATGGTCATTTATATAAACGTGTAGAAAGGTTAGTATATATACTAGTTGCATGAGGATGATTTTTATTTAAATATTTCAATTGGTTTTCGAAAGTATGCGATCATTAATCCATACCTGTCTAGCACACTGTAGCCATTAGATTTTCCTTCAGCCCGCTTAAAAAAAATTTTATTCAGTGCAACCTCCCTCGTTACTTCATTTTCGTACTCGTCTTTCAGCTCTTGCGGAATTCGATTTAAAAAGGGATTGACCGCCAAAATATGCTCTGGAAAATGAACGTTCCAAATGATTATATCAGCTAGGAGTATAAGTTTTAACCAAATTTATGGATGTTACTTGTCAACTAACTTCGCAAAATTTCCATGCTTTCGTAAACGAAAGTTTTTTCCCTGTTGCTGCAGTGAAGAACCTCAAAGCCCACGTCCTCCAGTGACTTTTTCAACGATGCTCTCGGATTGGCGCAGCTCTGATACGTCGGAATATACTTACAAGCATCCTGTTGGTAAAAATAACAAAATATTATTCCATTTTTTCGGCTTTTGTTCAACGATTTTACCTCCATATAAGGTCTGTATTGCGGGTTGCTCTGTAATCTCTCGTACGCATCAAAACCGTCGTTGTGCGACAAAAACATCACGAGACCCTGACCTCCTGGTCTCAGAATTTTATAAATATTACGGAGTGTATGTCTGAAATTCATTATTTTAATTTTAAACATAAAATTTCATCTTTAAATCCACAAAAAAAATTTTCTATTTAAACAAATATATCAAAAACTATTAAATTTACATGATTTTTATGTATAACTATTTTTTTATTACTATTTTAAGATGTTAACAATACAATGAAACACAAAAAATTTATCATAAATTGTACAGTACTCGAGATTTTTTGTAGAAAATCGATTTTTTTATCGACTTTTTTTGGTAAAAAATTATTTTTCATGTATAAACTTGTTTATAAAATTTTTAAATTATTTATTAGGATACTCACTTGATATTTTGACACCAGTGAAGGCAGTAGAATGATAGTGCGTGATCATATCGGCCTATTTCTTCCATCGGTAGTTCCAAGGCTTGAATGTCAAGTCGGTGAAATGTGAGTCGCTCTTCATTTTGACAATTTTTTTTTGCCTGCTCAATCATGGCTTTGGAAATGTCGACACCTGTGACAACCGCGTCATTTGGCAGTTTTGGCAGGACCAGGTCTTTGGTGACACGACCTGGACCACATCCTATGTCTATACACCTGCCGTGCATCCTCGCCAGTTCGTCGACAAACTCGTCAATCACCTCACTGGCATCGCGGCGCTGTAGATCGTGTGCCTCCAAGTATTTTTTACTGCTGTCCATCACGAAAATTCCCACCTCTCGGCTTCAATCTTTTACTCACGACTGCACCGCCTTGTGGGCCAGGGCATTTATATGACAAGTCCCACCACTCGTCCATTTGGCGTTTACCATTCATAGATTTATTTTTGTAACAATGCCCAAGTTTCTTCCTGCTTTATATGCGAGATTACTCAGCAAAAGTATCGAGTGAAGCACGTTGACAATGCAAACTTGCTAATTTTTATCGTCTGGGATTTTTTTACACGTATAGTGCACGTGTTTTTCGGGCAGGAAAAAGCAAGATGAGACTTTTATTTCTTGTTTGATATAATTATTATGTTTTTATGAGACTTATTTTAGGGTTCTTGACCCTGGAGAACCCGCATTATTATGGCTGTAATGTAATAAAGAGCATTCATTTGTTATTTTCAATTGGTTTTGTAATATGTCCTATGCGTCTTTCATTATTTTTCGACGTCCGGTGATTTCAATAACAACTCTTGATTAAATATTTAGACGAATGATTCTAAATTGTGACCTCGGATAAACCTTAACCCTTTTCTTTTCTTATTTTCTATTTTATTTAACTAATTAATTTTTTTTTTTATTTTAGGACCTATACCTGCTATTATAATACGAATTTATAAATGAGTATAATTTAAAATATTTTAGAAATATTTTAATATATGTTTTTATAAGATTTAAACGTGTTTTTTTTTTTACAACAGAAAATTCGTTGAACGAATATTATAAACATCACAAGGAATTTTTGCGAATAAAAAAAAAATGAATTACGAATATTTTTTTCAGGGTGTATTTGAAGAATTCATACAAAATTGTGTGTATAAAACGAATTTAGACTTTACTGGCCAGTTAAAAAAATTAAAATTTATTTACCAGCTTTAAATTATGTTTTTGATCAATCAGTAAAATTTCAAAGTGATTTTTTGCCTGCGAGTGGAGGATTAATTCGTTAAGTTTTTTAATTATGAAAAAAGTCGAAAATATTTTGATTGCTAATATCTCGAATAAGGGAGTAAGTGAGATAATTTTTTATCCAGGACCTTTTTTGAGAATAATAAAATTTTCTACAAAAAAAGTCTCTTGAAAAAAATTTCTATTTTTAGAAGTTTCAAAGATATTTCAATTTAAAACCGCAAAATAATTTGTTTTACATCCCTTTTTCGGCTTTACTCACAAAAATTAAAAAAAATATCCTATTATTCATTATGACTATAAAAATTTTAATTTTCAATTTATTAGTTATATACTAATTTCAATAATTAAAAAAAAAAAAAAATGAAAAAAAAATTTGTTTTTAATTATTTTCTGATTTATTATTTTTTTTTACTCAAAGTAGACTGAAAAATTTTACTATCATTGTTGAAATTACTGAATCGATGATTAATGAATCTTGTATGATTTTTAATCTGTTTCAAAGCAGAAGCGATAGCCACATCGCGATGATTTTCGACAGATGAGGGGAAGTGCGAGCGCGATAATCGGGTTTCCGTTGTGTATAAGTGCATTAAAACTCCTGCAGCAGTTTTGGAGGTCAGGCCGCGTGTGCAACTCATGCAATATGTTTGATTATTAATTAGAACACACTTTCCCGAGTCTCGTTACTTCCTCCATGCTTCGCCACGCGGCTCTGCTACGCGGAGTATACACTCTGAAGTGCTCCCTTAATTCTCCTCGCAGCAATTGCAAATTTCCGTTTTCACACGGCTTATTTATTCAACAGTTATCAAAATTTATTTGCGGATCCTGAATAAATTCGGCGCTCGAGTTATTAAGAGCTAGTATATATAATACGAGACGTAGAAAACAAATAGCCTTCCTTAAAGTGCGCGTATATGATATAGGAATAAGTTGACCTCACTGCTAAGACCCGTCTTATCTCTTAGCCACATGTATTTGCTCTTGGACAGTGTGTCTATTTACATATGCGCTGGCACACGCGGACGCATTGTGCCCTTGTCCTCAACCCTATGCCACACATTTTAAACTCGTAATTTTTCGAATTGTCAGGAAATAAATACTGCCCCAAAATATCCGAAAAAATATTTTTCCGTTGCTTTATAATTGAAAAATTTAAATATTACTTTTTTATTCAAGTACAAAAATTATTCATTAATATTTAGTAACAAAGAATTAACGTTATATAAACGTATAATAATTTTTAAAATTCGAATTTTAACCAGTAATTTTTTTTTTCTTTAAATAAAATACAGCATTAACAAAAATTATGTTAAGAAGATCGAAACACTTATACAGCATCAATGATGATATGAATCTTTGGTTGACTATTTTTATCGTCAAGTTCAAGGAAAATCTATAGATAAAATTCATAGAAGCATTGTAATCGTACAACTTTGAAATTTTACAGTTGAAAAAAAATTCTTCATATTTATAGCATTAGTTATTTACATGTCTAGAATTATTTTCAAAATTTAAATAATCCATTTTATGTATCTACGTAAAATTATTAATAAAATATCAGTGTAGTTTTTTTTTTTATTTGTTTTTCTCATTAACAAAAATGGCCGCAACTTAACAGCAAGCACGAAAATAAATGTTTAGGAGGTTATTCATCCTGTTAGAATGGAAAATTTTTTTTTTTTTTTTACATTTTCAGGATGTATACATGTGTTTGATTATATTTTTTGAAAAATTTTTAAAATTAATTCGAAAAATATTCTGAAAGATCCGGTGTTTTTAAAGTTAGTGATCTCGAATTATCAAAAAATGGCTCAACCGATTGGTTTAAAATTTCAATACAATCTTCTCAGATATATTACTCAAGTATTAATCTAAGGAATAAAATTTCTAATGATTATTTCTATTTTTTTAAAACAATTTGTCACGAAAATTTCTGTCGAAAATCCGAACTTTGTGTTTAAATATTCGTCATTTTGCCAAAAATTCAAATTTCGACTATTTCTTCGACTAATTCCTACATTTATTTATTCTCTAAAAGAATCTATTTTCTAATTTCTGATAATCTAAACCAGAGATATCGTGGTCATCACTAAAAACTTTTATTCAGACTGCGCTCAGGAGATCGTCTGTAGGAATCACCACTTTATTGGAGATATATTAAAAAATTACCAACTAAACTTCTGTAAAATATATTTTTTTAAATATAGATAAATTATTTTACGATTTTTTTTATTCATTGTGAAATGAAAAAAAATCGTTTTCTTTTGTTACCTGAAAATATCAGAATAAATATTTTAGTATTGTTTTATTTTACGCAAAATTAATGAAAATACACACTCACCCCCTATAGAAAAATAAATAAAATCTGTCTGCAGCAGTTGGGAGCACTCGTTCTTTGCGGCCTTTTCATCGTTTTCCTTCTCTCGCGTGCACTAGAGCGAACAGCCACCTTTCCAGAAAACAACAAAGACGGCTCTCTGCAATATCGACGGCGATTGCGCGCGACGACAAAACCGACGCGTGGAGGAGAGAGAAAAAGGGGTGGGCGAGGGATTTAGCTAGCCGTTTGCCGCGCGAAAACCGCAAGCATCCGATACTCGATCAGGCGGCGCGGAAGAGAATTTTGAGCGAGAGTCTGGGGAGAGGAAAAAGCGTTGGTAAAAGATGGATGAACCAGAGAGGTATATAATGATAAATAGATTTAAATTTTTCTCAACGCCTCTGTATATATTCAAAAAAATACATGTTTTCCAATGGAAATTCAGGCGCGTAAGATGAAATTGATGTTTACGCAATCCATTGAACCCCTTGTGTCGTGTTTTTGCCCCTTAAATTCGTCAGTCATTTGGAAATTTCGACTTTAATCGCGGCAATCTAAACTTCCTCCTTCATCGTGAAATTCATGAATATAGATGACTGATACAGTGGACGTGCGGCTTCCGGGACGCGTTCTCGTGTGACATTTAGTCAACAGCATCTTTTCCCATACCGTAACGTCTTTTTAATAGGGTTAGTGTATAAACTCAGTGATGCGCCCTGAAAAACAGTTTTTTCCAGTTATATCCACAACAAATATTTTGCATAATCCACGGGATAAAAAAATTTTTTTCCCCGTGGATTTCAGACTGCGTGCATTTTTAGAACAATTCGGCATTTGTTACAGGAGCTTTTTGGGCGTGTTTTCTCTACTGGGAAATATATCGCAAGTGAGATATATCGTTGGATTATGCGAGATGGCGTTCTCGAGTCGATCGCCGCGCCATTCTCCGCTCCGTCAATTATGCTAATTTTCATTGCCGAGAGATTAATGAAAGACGGCAGCGTTCGAAGGTGCAGGAACGACGACGGCGCGCATCAAGAGCTAGAGGACATATTATACTGCTCGATATGGGCCGTGGAAACGTGACGTTCTCGTTCGAAGTCGCTCGAGCGTACATAAACGCAACGGACCATCATCGATAGATCCGCCACGAGATTTCACACCCTTTGATGTTAAAATAAATTATCCAATAATATCCACACTACTTTGTATATCTATCTCTTATTATTTTCTTATTAATCAACCTCTTTAGAAATGACCTGAAAAATATTCAAGTGTAAAAAATTTATTATTATAATTTATAGAACGAATTTTATTTTTACAGTATTTTTTAATATTGTTATCTCATTAAAAGAGTTAGTGAAATTTATTTTGAAAATTTAGAAAAATTTTTTTGTCCAAGTAGAATATTTTTAAATGTTCAAATTAATAATTATTAAGCCATCAATTTTGGCGCAATAGTTTTTAACACTATATATTCTCTCATGAAAATTTATAAAAATTTAAATACAATAAAATTGAAGATTTGTACTAAAAGTGTTCTTATTTACAATAATTTATTCTTTTTATTCGTAAGTACTTATTTTAGCATATTAGATAAATATTTTTCCAATTTGAATTTTTTTAGATCATAGACATTTTCAAACGCTGTTACAATTAATCAAAAAAAAAAGTTAAAAACGACGGACTTTTTTTGCAATTATTGGGGCCTGTGTATTTTAGTCAAATCTTTACGAATTAATTCCTCCACTCACAGGCGATAAATCCCTTAAAAATTTTACCGATCGATCAAAAGCATAATTTGAAACTGACGTACAAATTTTTATTGATTTCTGATCAGTTGATTCAGTACTACAAACAAAAATATCACAACCACAAAGTCCCTGAGGTTTGTTAAAAGTAATTCTCAGTCAATAAAAAAAATTTAACTTCCAACAGACACCCCTTCGCAACGCTACCTGTCTCTATATTTTTCCTTTCAAATTTTTTTTAGATTTTTTAGAATAAAACTGAGTATTAAATATCATTATACCCGATTGTATACATGATATTCAAAACATAAAATTACTCATTGAAATATATTTTTTAAAAGTTGACAACTATGCGGAAGTAGACCTCAACCCGGATATTAATAAATTCATGTATTACTAACGTCGGGGCAAAAAAAAGTATAATTATGCTCGCAGCATCGAAATGTGGGAGGAAACATGTTGACTGAAGTCGTGCATAAACGCTCGGGATTCGTGGCGGAATGTATCGGAAACTGGAAGACGCAGTCGGGCGATGAGATGCCGGCGGGAGGAGGGCGCGGGTGGTATATGGCGCGGGGAGGTTATGAAGGGTATATACCTACGCGAGGAAGAGGAAAGCCAAGAGGAGAGGGCGACGCAGGAGATAGAAACTCTGGGAGTAGGAGAGGTGGAGAAGAACTGGCGACACAGGCACATCAATAATACATGTCGTCTGATACCCGCCTCTCCGCCTGTCTCTACCTTCTTCTGCTTCCCCGCGCCACTTTCTCTACGTCACCTCTTGCACAGCCACGTTGTATTATTATATCTCCTTCATATCTTCAAGTTATAACTGGCTCTGACGTCGGTGACTTGACTGATCTATCCCCGCCGCCGATTTGCACTCGCTCGCATTGTCCTCGATGTTGTTTTTTTGCGCGCATTGTGGCCGAAAATAGGCTCTTGATAATGGAAAACTTTTTGTGAATAAATTTTAAAAACTATATTATTATTAGAATTTTTTTCAAAAATATTTTTTAAACAACAAAAAACATTTTATCGATTTTTTGTGGTTATGTTGTTTTTAAAGATGAGAAAAAAAATTTTTTTCGATGTAATATATTTATTGTGAATAATTCTTTGACACTTTCTTTGGCATTTTTAGCAAACTTTTTATTTTATTAAAGTGTCACGTCACTCGCAATATTGCCTGCGATGGCGTCTCGCCTTATTTCTCTTCAGAAATATATGTATATGGAAAAAAAAAAAAAAAATCCATATACAGTCGCTCGAAAGGAAAATATCCGTCATTTAAAATGGATGGATTTAGGTTGGATATAAAAGTGGGTATATATATATAGGGGTAGAAGCAAACCTCCGCGTGGAGGGAAAAGAGTCTCGGATATGTATACATGTATTGTGTTTGATATAGAGTGGAGGGTAGGAGGGAAAAGCTGATGTTCGTGGTGTGCTTGTGAGCAGACACGTTGCATAACGACTTTAGTATTTTACTAGAAAATTCGGGGGTAAAACTGCACTGAAAAATTCACGTTAATTGGGCCCACAGTATTATAAATTGTGAGTATTTTTAATCAATAAAATTGAATAATTTATGACTGTATATATATTAGTTATGTTAGGAAAATATGCTAGGCGATTTTGCAGATCTGGAATGCTGAAGAGAAATGGCTCATAACTCGAGCTTTATTTCCAATATAACTTGGAATTAATGGTTATATCGTAACTGCAATTCTCTGTCGAGGACGTCCAGTCTCGCGAGCGTACACACATTCTCTCAATACGCGTTTACACAGTAGTAAAACTCTACTTAGCTCAGTCACATATTTTTCGCTCGAGAAAACACATTTAAAATATATTAAACACTTATTTTCATCCTAAAACAATTAATTCTGTAATTAAATAATATTTTCCAACGAATTTAAATAAAAAAAATCCATAAAAAATTAATTAAAACATCAAAAGATTCTTTTTTCCCCTATAAAAGCTCAAATTATATACAAATACGAGGAGATTAATTCGAAATTTCTAAAAAAAACAAAATTAAAAGTGTTAAAAACTCGTCAACAGTATATCCATATATCAAAAAAATTTTTTTTCCGAAATTGCAAGCTCTAGAAAAAAAATATTTCAACATTTGACACATTTTAAACAATTATTTTATACAAAACAAAAATTCATTAAAAGCTCCAGTAGCTTAATTAGTCATTTTTTGCATTTAAAAATCTTGCAAAAGCTCAAAAACATTTTAAGTAAATATTCGTTCCAACAGGAAAAAAAAAAATCAAAAAGTTCGTTAAAAAAAAATCAAGCACAAGATATCCACCATTTTGCTGATTGAAAATATTTCGAAAAAAAAAAATTCTCAGATCTACACCCCCGCGAGAAATCCGCGTTTTGTCGAGCGAAGGTTCGTCGAAAGCTCAAGCCAATGGCAAGCTCAACCAATCGGATAGTTTCCACGATTTCAAATGTGCGACTGTGAGGCAGGTGAGAGGGCGGAGGGAGTGTAGGGCATGTGCAAAAGCCTCGAGAGTGTCTGTGAGTACATATAGCGATGGGAAATGGCCGTGAGGATTGGATCGTTTGTAGCTTTAAAAGCTCTCGGGTTCCAATTCGTTTCTAGGACTCGAGAGTTTCCCGTATTTGTGCGTTTCATTGGTCTGTGACTGTCGCGGCGGCCAATGGCAATGCCGACTGTGGCGTGGGGACGGGGCCGCGGGGTGCCGGGGGGTGGAAACGCCCAGCCGCGATGTGCTTGAGAACGTATATATCTGCGAGAAGGGCGCGGGAGGGCTGGAGGGCGCTGAGAGAGGGAGTTGTGCGCTTCGATCCGAGAAAGAGAGCGCTGTAGTCCTGTAGCATCGATGCCACAAGGAGGGCAGACACTCGGTAGTCAAGCACTTAAAGCCTCCCCCTGCACTTGCCTGCATATATACTCGTGCTTTCCCTCTCATCCCCTCCTCTTTTTTACTCTCTTCCTCCCTCCCTGCTCGCTATATATTCTCGATTCCATTCCTCCCACTGCTCTCGATCCCATTCTCCGGACACCAACCCCGTGTGCTTTTCTAGAAAGCACCCCCGAGGCTGCCGTCAAGAATATCAAGATTGTTTTGTTGCAACTCTAAATTTTGCCCAGATGCTGCGCTTCGTGAAACACGCAATATACTCAATTGCCCTAGACCAATTACATTTGATAGAAAAAAAAAAAAAAAATCTGAAAAAAACACCAAATTTTTATTTATCCCATTAATTTATCAATTAAAAAATTATAAAAATTCAAAAAAACTTTCTTTTTTTGAATGTAAAGCAAATTTTAAAAGAAATTTTCTAAAAAATATTTAATTTTAAAATTAAAGAAAAAAATTACTTAAATTTCTTTTTTTTTTTAATTTGTTCATTAAAATTAGTAAAAAATAAATTATAAAAAGATAAAAAAGTCTTTTTTTTAAATTTAGATGTAGAACAACAGAAGCATTTTTTTATGAAAAAATTCTAGCCTGAAATTGAAAAAAAAGTGATAAAGTAGTATAGGTCAATGGATAGTCAGGCAAATTGAATAATTATGAGGTTTTTCCGAGTGTCACTCGCTGTAGAGTTAATTTAGTGGAAAATTAAGTTTAAAAAAGTAGTACAAGTTAAAAAATAGTCAGACAGGATTTTTTAAATAATTCTATTGAGGATGATAAAAAAAAAGGAAAATAAAATAATTAAAAGAAATTGAAACGCTTTAGTGTCATCCCTCTGTCTACATATCAGCGTGGGGATATTAAGGGGTACACGATACAACAAGGGTGGTGGGATTAAGCGCAGTTTGCGGTTGATATTTGACTCCTTGGCGGAGTGAGGACCCTCATTGAATATGAGAATTTTGTGTGTACGAAAGTGTGGCGTGAAAAATTCGCTAATTGGTTCATCAAAACTGATGTCGATGGATGTGTCAGTATTTTTTAACTATGTTTAAAAAATGGGATTTTGTGTGTATAAGTATACAAGCAACTTGAAATAATAAAATATATCGATCGAGTTTAAAATAATTTTGTTAGAAAAATGATGAAATTTGTTGCTTTAGTTTTTGGGACTGGAAAAACCTGTGTTGTAAATTTTTATAAATAGGGATATATAGTTAGTTGGAAGTCTTAAGAAGTTAATTATAATTGGAGTGGGGCGTAACCGGGTAATGAGCGTTTTACTACCAAGAACTGCACCAGGTTTCTGGGATATATTTTTTTTCTTTCTTCTCATTTTCTTTAATTTTTTTTTTCTTTCTTCATCTCACCGCAGGCTATTCTCACGTCAGCCAGTTTTTTTTATTGCTTTTGTTAATTTCTATTTATGCAAAATAAAATTACTTTTAAATTTGTTGAATTTTTTTGTTTAAGGAAAAAATTAAATTTCTGAAAGTTTCTTTTGATTAATTTTCCAAAAAACAACAGAATCGTATAAGTATTTTGATTTAATGTATTTTCTTTTAATAATAATGTATATATTAAAAAATTGACTTATTGAAAATTCAATTGAGAAAAAATAAGTGATTTTTTTTTTTTCATATTTTAAAATAATTCCAAAATCATTTTTTTTACTTTTACCTTAAAAAAAAAACGTTTATCGCGACGGAATTTCAAGTATTTTTACTTCTCACATATTATAATTTCTGAATTAATAAAAAAAAAAAAAAACATTTCACGATTCACATAAAAATTTTTATGTTAAAAATCATATTTTAAAATTTTTTTTTAGGGATACGATTTTTTTTATGTTTATAAAATATCAAAAATAGAAATGTTGTAAATTAAGAATTTTTTAATTTTTATCTTTTAAAACCCAACATACATGTAAAAAAAAAAATTATATATGAAAAATGAAAATACTACAAGACCTCAGGTTGACGTAACAGTAGAATAAAAGCAATTTCGAGTTAATTAGAGCTTTCCTTTGTGTGAAATATGGCTTTGGCCGTCACGGAGCTGATAAAAGGTGGGTGGCCGGGTGTCGACCCTTTAGTCTGGACCGCAAGTGACGGGCTAAAGGGAAAAGTGTGGAGAAAATCGAAGAAGGGCTATTGGGAAAAATCCGGAAAGTGAACAGGGAGAAAAGCATATAAACTTTACACACATACATAGGTGTACATAAGCCGGAGATTTCAGCATCGCTCTGGCCATTGGAGAATAAATTTTCTCGCGGTGGTCGGAGCGTCAAGAAAATAAAAGCCCGGGTGAACGCGCGCTGTGCATAACCCCGGACTTCTCTTTCTGCACTTTGGCAGGTATAGTGGAAAAAGGGAAGAAAAAGTGTCTCAAGCGGCTGCATACAAACGCAAAATCCCTGGAAAACGGCAATGACAGATACAAATAAAGGATCTGCAATGCAAGCTCGCGCAAGCGCCAGTTTCTCCACCTTTCCCACCATTTCCATCAAGCTCTACTGCTCCTTTCCATTCCTTCTCCTGCACTCCTACCCCTTTTCCTTGGGTGGAGCCTCGGCGCGTCATCAAACAAACGTACAAACGTAGAAACCAATGCGCGCGAGCTTGCAGGTACGCGACGACGTCTGCGTACAAACAGTTCACCCGTCCCGACACCCCGAGAAACGCCCTGTCGTCCCCCCGCCGGTTTTCACACAGGAAATGCGGCGGAAGTACCCCCGGAGGGGTGACAGCCCCCGCGGGATAAGTAGAATTCTACCAAGATGGCGCTCAGACTTGGAAACTCTCGAAAAAACACATTTCCAGTGATAAAACCACGATATCGTCAGCCGGGCGCATTATAATTTTTTTTTCAACGCCGCATGTCATGTATATCTGGTAATAATAATTTTTTACATGATATTTCATACTTATTCAACTACTTTTTAATACTTTTTTAAACTTTATTTTTATTGTTTATAGAAAAAAAAATTTGTTTTTTCAGTTTTTCTGCAACCTAAAAATTTTTGAAATATTTTATATTTAATTATTCATGTGTTGTATATTAAATTTAAAATTTTTTTAACGAGTGTAACCGACTTTTATAGGGTTTAATATTTGTGTAATACAAGAAGATAAATTTTTTATATTTTTTATAGATGTTTTAAAGTTTTTTATTTTTTATAATTTTAATAAATACTACGTGTTTTAGTGAGTGAAAGTTATTTTTTTGCTTATTTTAAGATTTTTTAAAAGTTTTTTGAAATGAATAATTGATTTATATTAAAAGAAATAATGTTATAGGCAGTAAAATAATTTTATTGGGCGTTTTTTCCCGAAGTTTTCATTGGTTTATTCTTGCACAATGGCTTCCGTTGGAATTGCTGCTGCTTGAAATACACTTGTGCGAGAAACTACACAGATAGAGGTGGCTTGGAGTCGAGTGCCCGGGGCTGAATCGACCGGGCACATCCCGAACCAGTCTCACTCTCGTCCCTTCTCCACTTCTGCGCCTTTACTCCTCCTCCTCCTCCGAGGTCTCCGCGCGTCTGCCTCCGCTTCTTCTTCTGCCTCTCGCTCGGTCTATCTCTATTGCGCATTCTACTGTCGAGCGTGCTTCCTTCTGCCGAGTTGTCGGCTCTCGTCGCAACCATTTCCAACTACTACTACTTGTATCCCTGCTGACGGGCTCTATGCGCCCCGTCCTCCGAGCACTTTCCTCTCTCTGTCGTCGCTTCCTTTTTGTCTGTCCTCACCTGCTGCACATCTTCAACCTCTTTGCCAACCCTTTGCCGGATTTTTCCGCGCTCTCTTGTCACTTTTAACAATAAATGGCGACTCGGGGGTTAAATTGAATGTCGAGCTTCCTTTTTTTTCTTTATTCATTTTTTTTCCGCGGAAAATTCCTTGAAAATTGTTAAATAACAAATATTTTAGTTTCGTTAAAAATATTATTATTTTAAAATATTCTCACAGTATTTCCAAAATCCAAAATCATTTGACGAAATGATTCAAAATTTTTTTTATTTAAAATAATTTTTTTTTTTTATTGCTAGCAATATTTAAAATTTTCATTTTCAAGATGAAAAAAAAATTCATCTAACAATAAACTGTCAATTGTTTATTCATTTATTTATCATTAAAAAATGAGAAAAAAAAAAACTCAAAAATGACAGTAAAGATAGTTTTCGCTTTTTAAAAAAATAAAATTATTTTTCCGATTTTTTTCTTGAGCTTTAAATTATGAATTTTAGCTTGATTAAAGAGTCATTAGCACTAAAAACCGATTATATTGGTAAAATAATATAAATCATTGATTAAAAAATGATTTAAAAAATCATGTAATAATTGTTTTAGACGCTAATTTTATTATTTATGCAAAAAAATGAGGAAAAAAAGCTTAAAAATATGAGAGCAAAGATAGTTTTCGCTTTTTTTTTAAGTTAAAATCAATTTTTTTTTCTCATTTTTATTTTTTTTTCAGCTTGAAATGATGACTTTTAGCTTGATTAATGAGTCAATAGGACTGAAAACAGATTAGACAGTCAAAAATCAAATCACACTGTGGAGATAAGGAAATTCCGAGAGATAACACGATACGCTTGAAACAACTGTCTGTGTGATGACTTGAATTACACTCGGGGATTCAAGTCCAATCGACCATCTCATTTACGCAAACAAACTGAAGGGTGTCTTTGAACGCGAGAGGTTCGTTCCCCTCGTTGGATGCAAGTCTCACCCTTACACACCTTTTCCACTGTGTCTCCCGGCACTCGAGACTCTTTCTCACCTCTCTCGAATATTGCACGGTGGCAGTGGAACAAAAAGCTGTCTCATTCCCATCTCAATCTATATTCGCACGTCCAACACACTCGAGATGAATGCGTGGGGTTAATGAAACGAGGCAAGGCGTCTGCCTTTACACCCGCAACTCCACGCTCTTTAGTTTCTCACCCAGGAGCCACCCGAGGCCACCCCGAGGGAGTAAACACACTGGACAGACACCCAACCACCCTCCCAACGCCTGTTTTTTTTCCAAAGACCGCGTGAAAGCCGTCGCCAAGCGTCGTTTACTTGAATTTTTTGAATTAACTAGTGGAGCGACTCAATTTGCCGTCAGCCGGCCAAGCCCCGGGTCATTAATTTACTTCCGCGCTCTTTCAAATGCGCTGGATTTTTTTTATTTATTAAAATACATCAATAAGACTTGCTCAGGGTCTATGACCTCGCAACACACTCGGCAAATTCTCCTCCAAGTGGTGCTTTGCCTTTCTTGCTAGATGTCTCCACCTACTCCTCCGCCTACTTTCATTTATCAATATTAATTAAAGTTATCGAAGTATCATTCACAAACTCGCTATTAATTCACTCGAATGTGTGGTAGTATGAAATTATTAAAAATTTTTACTGAAAAAAATCGTTAAAAAAATATTTTTCAATAAAAAATTTTTTTTAAAGTAATTTATTTGTTTTTAAAATCTTAATTCTTATTTTATAATTTACTGTCTATACTATACCGCGGTTTTAATGATGATAAAAAATTATTTATAAATTTTTTAATAGCTTTCATTGAAATTTGATATCAGCAAAACACGAGCTTTTACTCTATTTTTGCACTTGTAGTGTTTAAAAAATCGTTATTACCTTAATTACCCCATTTTGCTCGACATTCCTATAATTTGTTATTATTTATTAAATATAAATTATTTTTGTTGTAAAAATTATTTTCGCTATTTTGAAATATTTAAGAAAGAAATGAAAATAATAATAATAGAAAAGCACTTTAGATTGTCTCAGGGATTTTGCGTGATTTCAATTAAATTTTCATGGGGTCAAGATGCATCCACAGAGCGTGATGGCTATATAGGTATATATACGACGAAGGCTGTCGCCCCGGTGCACGATGAAGAGAATAAAATGGATGGAAAGTATAAGAATAAAATGGATGAAGTAAGGCTATAAAGGTTTTTATTCCACGGGCGTTATCCTCGGAGTAATGTCTGTACTAAAGAAGCGTGGCGTGCCCCTGGGAGGACCCCTGCATCGATAGCAAGGATACTCCGGGGCCAGAAAAATGGCACGGTCGTTGCATTACGGAGTTTTCACAGCGTTTTTTCTTTTTTCCTCTTTTTTATTTCTCCCCTCACTCTTGCGCGAGCGTTCCACACTGCCTAGACATCTTTATTTCAATGCTGCGCTATATTACTCTTATCGTGCTGAGGTTTACACTTTTTTTTTCGTTCCCATTAAAATAAGAAAATAATTAGTCACAGTCAAACGCGTGTTACGGTTCGATTAGACTCACACATCGATTTTTATCGTGATTGGGGTCGAGGCATCTCGAATCACAGGGGCGGCGGGGGCGTATGGAAACCGAGGGAGAAAGTGGCTATGCAAATACAGGGTGGAAAAAATTACGGCAAAGTGCTAAACGATCGAGAGGGTCGATCGCGCGCGACCTGCGTTCTCGCCACGCCTTATGTCAAAAGCGAGGTTTTCACTGGCGTATGCAAATAAGCTATAGTCTTCAGATGTGTCTCGGGGGTTCCATTTGGTTTAGAG
The DNA here is from genome assembly GCA_002156465.1 of Macrocentrus cingulum. Lineage (NCBI taxonomy): Eukaryota > Metazoa > Arthropoda > Insecta > Hymenoptera > Braconidae > Macrocentrus > Macrocentrus cingulum. Next base: position 179,937 of record MVJL01003837.1, read on the forward strand.
TTATTGCCCCAACGTCAAGTGGAATCATCGTTCGCGAATTGACACACGTGCCAACTTTGTCGTCGTAAACGAATTTGGATTTTATCCAATATTTCTCATCATCCCCCTGTCTTTTCTTCACTTCCATCACCTTAAATAAATATTATTGATAGATAAACATACATGGTAACACCCGTTTTTGGTTATCGTTATAAAAAGTTTATAATTTCTGTTTAAATATAAAATATAAAGGATTGCGGCTGGAATCGAGTCTACGCCAAAAAAAAAAAATCCCGTACGATCGTAAAAAATGAAAATAAATCATTAAATACAACTAAAATAAATTAAAAAATACAATAATTAAGTCAAAATTCGAGTACCATGCCATTTTAACTAGAAATATAAAAAAAAATTGACTGAGCGAGTGTAGAGTACACCTATTGCTTCACATGAAGGTTGTGCAATTATTTGAAATAAATAAAAACAACTTAATACAATATTAAAAACAAAATTATATCACTTTTTCACATGAAATAAATTAAATACTTCATAAAATTTAAGTATTTTGTAAAACTTTTAGAATTAAAATTTTTTTGCAACGATTTTTTGCCTCAAAGAATTAATAACTAAGATCTTAACTAAAAAAATTTATTTAAAATATTGGTAATAAAATTTTGATAAATAAAATTTTTATATATATTGGTCATATTTATGGATTAAAAAATTTTTTAAACTTGTACAAACTTGTGTTTGAATGTATTTTTTTTAAGTGGAATAAAATCTACGATAAAAATAAATCGTTTGAAAAAAAAAAAAAAAAACCGCATCAGAGTCGATATTCAAAGTCTCTTATTTTTTCTCGTAGAAGACCACAGGGAATTATTAATCAGGATGGCTGTGGGGCGGAATTAAAATGAATATTGATCACCCACAGAAAAAAAAAGAAGAAAAATTCATCTCCAGAAGAGAATCATATCTCGAGTCCACAAGCGAATGCCCCCAAATGGAGAATCAAAAACCAACACAGCAAAAGCGATCACATTACTATATACTTCATCGGTGTTGTCTCACTCTCGTAAAACTTAACTACCCACACCAAAACCACGCAGTCCGGGTGTATAATGAATAAAAATTATAATTACTCCCCTCATCGTCGTCGCGAGAGTGCGAGAAAAAAACTTAATCAATCACCAAGAAAGCGGGAGCGACGTTTTTCCTTACAATATACCCTTCGCTGTAATTGCAGGATTCTGCAGATACGTCAAAGAAAAAAAATTAAATAAACCGCGATTCCCTCGTTATATAAAAATTCACCTTTTTCACCAACAAAAAAATAAAAAGAATCGAAATAAAATGAGTAAATAATTTTTTTCATGTCAATTTTTTGCAATCATCGATGAAATTGAACTGTCCTTCTAGGTCACAACCGTTGTAACTGCACAAAAACCTATGCTGAGCCTCTGTTAACGACCCTTAATAACCTCCGTGACCTTCCTTGCCCTCGTGAAGCCGAATAAAAACAAAAAAAAACTCGTGGATGCGTAAGAAACTCCGGGAGCGTGCGAATGCTAGTGGAAAATAAAAACAGAGACGACAGAGAGAAGGAGAAGCGAGAGCATTTATCGCGAGAAGCATGGGATAGCAGTTGGCACGGGTGATTCATGGTCGATGTGGTCGGAACCTTGTAACCTGCGTCATGCAAATGCTTCCAATCATGAGCCAAGTCTATAATCGATCTATAAATCTGCTGCGGAGGGAGATGGGGCTATACAGTAGCAGAGTGTGGCACTGGAGAGGGGCTGGAGTAAATTCTTCCCCCACGTCGCGCCCCACGGCAGCACCCTGGAGCAACGCACGTGGTGGTGGGAAACAGGAAAAACCGCGTAGAGCCATCATTGCCATAGACAAATGTATCTTGTTAGCATACCATTTGTATGCATGGGCTTTTGCACTCTAGCTCTCTCGGCGCTATATGCCTATTCTTATGTCGCTTTCTCTCCCCGTGTGCTATATGCCGTTATATGTTTGATGGTTAACTTGCTATATGCTGGCCGGCAAATCGAATGGAAATCGTTTTGTGCAGGATGATGATTTTTTTATGCCACCAATCTCGTGGGATTTTTTTATGTTGTTCTGGGAATATTGGGGGACAGTATTTAGGTTTAATAAAATGTATACCTAGTGATTATAGTTGGTTAATATATAATAATGTTACAAATTTTTGTTTATGGGGTTGCGGCGTTTCAACTATTCACGATAATTGCATAAAATCTGCACCATTCAATGGAGAATTCCATGTATAGTTTTGTTTAGGGGTATTTTTACAAAACGTCCGCTACCTGAAACTCACAGTATTAATTATTAAAATAATTATATATTAATAATTATAATTTTCGCGCTTTTTTTACACGCCATTTGTTTGTGGTGATTTTTTTTCTCCTTTAATCGAATTGAACAAAGGCATGAGTCTTTTGTTTATGTCTGTGTGTTGATTGAATTTAAAGAGTTATGACAAAGTAAAGAGACCTCAAATGAAGCAAAAAATCACCAACCCTCTGACATCGTTTTAAAGACCATCGCACACGTTAGAACCTCAAATTTATGAAAAATAATTATGAAATATACTGTTAAATGTTTCGGTTCACAATGAAATTTTATTTAGATTAAGTCAGACTAACCGGACTTTCCCACGAAAACTGCCAGTTGTTACAGAGTTCAATATTTTTAATAGATTCTCAACTCGTAGAAGTTTTTTCCATTTCCTGAGTTTAGCTTTTTTTTTTTATTCGCTAATCATTCATCTCACTTTTTTTTCTATACTGTGCAATATTCGCCGATTTATGCGCTCTCTATATATATATATTAAAAGTGTCCCAAAACTCGTGGTACATAGGAAGTAAAAGAGAACTGTATAGAGTGTGAGAAAGGAAGAAAGACGACGTGCAAACGCAAAACCTGGCTAGCAACTCGGTGCCTCGGAGAAATTAATTTTAACTTTAAATTAAGACTCCAGTCGATACCTGCTTGGTTGGCTTTGTTGCCTTGGCCAAGAGAGCCCGCGCGGATGAATCACCAGGACCAAAAGTATAGGATGGGAGTATCAGACAAGTTTTCCAGCGCTTTTGTCTACTGTAAACGAGATATAACTTCAGACAACTACTTCCATATCAGTCATCAAGCACGTAAATTTATTGTATATCTTTATTATTGCTTGACCTCAAAGCTAACTCATCAAAAAATATTAAATGAAAAATTTTCACTTAAAACTAAATTTTTCAAAATAAAAAATTTACTTTACCCTATATATTATACCGGCCAAAAGAATCTCATTTTTTTTCTAATAATTTGCAAGTAATTTTGCAATGTTTAATATATAAAAAAAAATTTTTCTATGAAATTTTTTTAAGTTATATACACTTTGCAAGTCAGTTTTTAGGATTTTTTTCGGTTTTTCAATGATAAACTCGGTAAATAAGCAAAATATCGAAAAATGTTATAAATCAAAAATTATTTAACGTTAAATTTCCTACAAAAAATATAATTTAAATTCTTCTCTATCTCTTTTAGTTTTTGAAATATTGTTGTTTTTTTTTTAGAAATTTTTATTTTTTAAAATATCTAGAAAATGACGTAAAATATGAAAAAAATTTATACTATATTTTTTATAGAAAATTTAATTTACAATAATTTAACATCTATAGCATTTTTTGTTATCTCGCTCAGTTACGGAGTTATCATTGAAAAACCAAAAAAAAAAAAAAATTTAATAAACGCAAAATTCCCAATAGCGCTTTGAAAAAAAAATTTTTCTACAGCATCCAAACACTTTAAAATTCATCCCTCAAATATATTAACACACATTACCTGAATAATTTTCAATAATTTAGGATTACAGTGACGTGAAATATTAAACTTGAATAAATTCATAAAAAAAAAAAAAAGAATTATTAATTAAATTGTCGTCAATCAAATGGAGAGAAAAAAGCATAAAATTTTTTTTTCCCTCACCGTACGAGCTGACTTAATTATCCTGTAAAACATATTCAAGCAGCAAAGTTTTTTTTATCCCTCAGACGACAGAGACAACGTGAAAATTTCCAATGGCACAATGGACCACTTCTTCCGCGGGTCACGAAAGACGCTCTATAGCGGAGACAAAGAGAGAATAAGGCCATCGGTCAATTAATCAAGATAATGAGCGCGGACGAAAAAGGGGGTTGGGAGGCGAACGAGGGTCCGCTGAGGCATGCCAAGTATATACAAGGCGCAGAGATGAGGCCACACCGCCTGTACGAGACATCCGACACCTCGGCCCAACGATCCTGACAATACCGAAGATACGCGACTTGGCGGTGAACTTTGCTGGCGTGGCTTCTGGATCAGCAGCCTAACTTGGGCCATGATTAATTAATTAGCTAGTCCGGCGAGGGAAGGGGCCACTCACGGCATCCCCTACGTCCTGTCTAAGTCTCGAAAACAACTTATATGTCCTATCAATTGTATTCTCATATACGTCCATCATTTCTCATCAATTTCCTCGCCAAAAAAAAAAAAATCTAACCCTTACCCAAACAGATAACAATCATTAAACTAGTAAAAACCAACAAATCTCAATTTTCCACGAAAAAAACCCTCAATTTTCGGCTTATTCTCTGTTCAAATTAACACCTAGAAGGGTGCAGTTGTAAGAACTTTTGGTTTTAATTGAAGGTTTACTATCTATACATAAGGAAGTTCCGAATCAAACGGTTATTCGGGGTTAGCGTCTCAGCCATTCATGACAATTACAATAAATCCGCACCATTTGACGCAGAATTTCTTGTAGTTTCGTTCGAAGTATTTTTTAAGGGGATTCAATATTTAATACCCGCAAAACTAATAATTAAAATAATCATATTTCAATGATTCTAATCTTCGTGGCGATTTAATATGTCATTTTTTAAAGCGAATTTAAAGAAAAAATTTGAAATCATGGGAGAATTTGAAGACAATGTTGAGATTTAGGTGAAAATAGAGCATAATTTCGGCGAAATAGTTATTTAATGTAGTATTAAATGTGTTTTTTAGCTACGATATTTTTCCTACAGTTAATTTAGAATTTTAGAAACACTCAAAAAAATCAGCGACCTCTTGGCGTCATTTTAAAGACCATCACACACCTTTTAAACCTCAAATTCATGAGAAATAGTCACGAAATATAGTGCTAAATATTTTTCTGATCTACTATATTTTTTCTATAGTTAGTTTAGAGTCTAGAAAACATCCAAAAAAATTTGCAACCCTCACACCCCTAACGCAACGCCCGTTACTATCGACACTGTAAAACAGTAAATATTTTATTCCAACTATTCTATATTAGTTATTACGAAAAAAATTCGTCCTGACGCATTGTTGTGTTATTTTTTACATGAATATTTATCAAAATTTAATATTGTTTATTAAGGGATTAGAAAACTTTGTTGGATAAGAATAAGGTTGGACAATGATTTTATTTGGTTAGGCTGAGGGTATTAAACAAAAAATAATTAAAATTGTAAATACATGGAGTTGGTTGTTGAGGTCTAGGGTTTGCGACGGATGAGTGGACGTGTTGTTTAAGCAGGGTGGTTAGCCGAGTGGACACTGACCCGGCATTTAAAATCCACTCTAGTATCCTGACAAAAAGATGACCGTGCTCGTTCAATCCTATCTTTGATGGTTATCACCACCAGGCAAATATTCTGCTGAATGACCTGTACAATTAAAACTACGGTCTCGATCGTTCATGCCTTATCTCCACGCATTCTCAGAGATCCCTCGAGGTTTGTTTAAGATATCCAGAGTGGGTACTCGCGTCCACTCCACTTAGTTTCTCTCCTCTGCAAAGAGTCTGAACAAAAAATCACAATTATCAGAAGAGTTTCTCTTTCAATTGCGAGCTAATTAATTTTTAGGCAGGAGCCACAATAGATTTTTCGTATTTTATTTTGTTTTTTAATTTGGAAAATCAAAATTAATAAAAATCTAGCGAAAGGTTTTTATTTACAGTTATTGACATTGTCATGTGCAGGCTCTTATCGAGGGATTATCCGAGGACTAAACTCCAGAGATTTCAGAAGTTTCTTGCAAGCACAGTCAAAATCTTCTTCTACACCCGTCAAACCGTCCAAGAGAGATCGAGCTCGACAAGACTCGGGTGTTTGTGTCGAGAGATCTTATTCCTCGTATATCCTCCTGGTCCTCGATGGCAGGAGATTGGTGGTCTACTGTAGATCCTCGGTAAACTTACGCTAGACGATAACTTTCGATTGTCGGAGAGTGTTTGGAGGAAAACGCCACGTCTAGACTCGTTCGTGGAGGATGCGGAAAAATTTCCGACATCTGCATCGTTGACTGTGAGGATGGGTTACGTTGCTGTGGCACGTCACACATTAACATAATGCTAATTATCTCGCTAGCTCATTAGCGCCGACAAACTGTCCGAGGAAACTCGGTCGTCCGAGATAAGGAGGCGACTTCGACGTGTGTGCAAGCTGCCACATTTTGCGACGCAGTGTATGTGTGGGAAACACTTGAGAACCCATAGGGGGATGTACTCTTGCACAGTTTTCTTAAGGTTGTACTGCCGTGAAGGTTAACTACAATCAAAAATCGATAAAAATTTGTATATTAATTTTGAATTATGTTTTTGATTGATTAGTAAATTTTCAAGGCGATTTGTCGTCTGTGAGTGGGAAAATTAATTCGTATTTTTAATTAAAAATCATGAAATTTAATGCATTTTGATGGTTTATAAAAATATCTACTGTCATACTACAAAAAACAAAAAAACGCACGGCAGTATAATTTTGAATCCAATTCGTATTTATGATTTTTCTGGAGGAAAAATTTCTAAATACATGTAAGACAATGTATATTTTTCTTTTTAGGCATACAGGGTGGTGGGAAATTTTTTAAGGGTCGCGTTCACTATCCTGCAAAGAGGCTTATTGCATCAGTACAACCTTAAATCTCAAAGGGGAAAAGAAGTAAGTTGGTTTTAAAAATCTTCTATACTTTTTTTATCTGCTTTTTAGTTGAAAAAAATTTTTTAACGTTATTTTTTGATTTTAGAAATAGTGACGAATGTTTTTAATTATAATTTTTTCTGTTGGTGTTATATGCTGAGCACTTGACGTTTATATATATTATAAAAATTATTTAAAAATTAATTTATCTCCTATTAGTTAAAAAATTGTTGACGAAATCCTTCAAGTAAGGTTTTAGAGATTTTTTTATTAAATTTGAAACCTTAGATATATCTTTTATCCAACCGATATTTTTAAATAAATAAAATAGTCCTGAATAGATCTCTAGAATGAAGCCTTATTATAGTTTATCTAAAAAATTATTTTAGTTAAAATCAAGCCTTTCTCGATCATTTTATCAATTTTCCAAAATTTAAATTCTTCAATTATTCAATTTTAAATTATTTTTCTAAATAATTAAATTTTTCTTTAAACTAGTCATATTATATTTAATATACTTCTTTTGTATTTTTATTATAAACCGTTCGAAAATTGCTAAATTAAACTTTAAACTTTTATATTTTTTTATATAAATTAATATTATTATTTAAAAATCGCGCTGAGGTTTATAGACATCCCAAAAATCGAGAAAATAAATTTTTGTTAATTTCTGGCCACTGATCTAGAGCATAACGCGGTTGGTAATTTTTTTTTTTTTTGGGTCGAAAAAATGTAAGGTGTGACAGTAAGGGTTTTGAGATTTTTTTTTTCAGTTGGTGTGGGATGCGGGGGTAGGATAAATTTTGTGGAGGATAATTTTTATTGAGAAAAAAATATGCATGTTAAAGTAGTAGATGAGTACCGAGTAAAAAGCTCGGATTTTTTTTTTTTTGTCGCAAACTCCTCAAGGCTGCAATAGAAAGGGCTTTGTCTCGGCACGGCCATCTTGGCTGCACTTGAATTGTTTCAGCCTTAATTGAAGTTGCAAGCGAGTCTTCGCTGAGCGACGCTCGTGCCAACAACGGTGAATCTCTTCTCTGTTGAGCTCGATCTTTTCATCTGAGACAGACAGCAGGCTTCAACAGCAATCTTCATTGTTCCAGGATTGAATTCGCGAAGTTTGATTCTAAATCGGCATGGTCGAATGATACCTCAAAATATATATACACGAAATTGTATCGGTCAGAAATTGGTTCATGCAGACAGTCGACATCAAAGTGGATCTTTGAGTATAATTATAGTGTCACCCACTATTTACATATTGATTAAACAGAACGTGACACGAATCTCGCACTGATATAGCAACCCCTCGGTGGACTATGGTCGCTATCTTAATTTTTTTGTTGGAACTCGTGGGAAAAAAAATTTATTGAGCACGGGAAAATCGTATTTTATTGTTTTTATCATTGTAGTTCCATTAAATTCAGTTCTCATGGATTGAAAAATAAAATTTTTTTTCTATTCCGGCAATATCTTGAATAAATATTAAAAATATAAAATTTTTTTATTAAATATTTTTTTCAGAGACTATTATTAACAAAAAAAAAAAATCTTTTTCAAAAATTTCACAAGTATCAAACTATTTTAGGTAATTATTATTTTGTAATGCACTTTAAAAGTAAAAAAAAAAAAAAGAAAAGATAGTGAAAAGTTGATTTTTTTCTAGTTTAAAAAATTTCAAATCAACAACATAAAATTTTATTGTACAATTGATTTTCTTGTGCAAATAGCAATGGGTCATTTACAAATGATGAATTGATTAAAAATTTTTTTATTGCTCTCTTGCTTCAAGTTATGTGTATCTAAAGTCAAAATATAGCGTTATATAAAAAAATTATGTTGTTTCAAATCGAAATATCTTCAAAACTATTGAAAATGGAATTTTTTCTCAAGAGATTTTTTTTGTAGAGAATTTTATTATCTATAAAAAAGATTCTGAACTAAATTTGTCTAATTAGCACCCCTGTCAAGGATATGAGCAGATAAAACATTTCAAACTTTTTGGCGATGTTTTTTTTGTTTTAAAAATGCGATATTAGTATGACAATATTTTTTGAATGACGATAAAAAATTGTATTCAATAGAAAAATATATCCTGAAATTTTATATAAAAAGTAGGCAGGTGATATTCGATAATTTCAGGACGCAAAAATTAATAATTAACCTGTTGGATATTTATTGAACACAAAAAACAAAAAAATTTGGTCCGACAAAATATTTATTAATCAGTAAAACGAAAAAAATTGGCAATTAAAAAAAATTGAAAAGGGGTGTGTTCTATGGTTTCACCATGTATACTAATGCCTTTAAAAATCAAGAAAATATTTAAAAAAATGTAGATGTCTCGAAATATTTGCAGAAAATTCGACATTTTCAACGAAAAAAAGTCGAAAAATGTCAGCGGATTTTTCGTCATCGCGGCCATTGTAATTATTGGCAAAATCTGAGAGTTGACAAATTGAAAATTTCACATCCAGACAATCAATTAATCCTCTAAAAAAAAATTTATTTCCACACTGGATCCGCATTGCGACGAGAATTTTCAATCACGATACACTTTCTCCATACACCGAAAATACAACCGAAAAGTCACCCCAGTGTGTCCGCCGCGTGCCACAGTCTCTATAACATATGAACGGGTGGTGACTTTACAGTTTCAGCCGATTCAAATTCAGCTCTGGTGGAATCGGTTAGTGTGTGGATTTAAAAAAAATACAGAGGCGGAGAAAGAGTCGAGGAAGAAGCCGGATAAGCGAGGGAGGAAAAGAGACGAGTCCGCAGGGGTAGCGCGAATAAGCAACGAGGGTGGAAGGAGCGGGGTAACAATAGAGTGCAAGTCACTAGGTAAACGACCGACGGCGATTGTTAAAACGCCCCGTGCAAGTACTATTTTGATTTTCCACGACGCCCCATCGAGCACCCGCTGCTCGGGGCGCTTGCTATTGGCCATTTTTGAAGCTTAATTCTCGATCTGATGCTCTAATAAATTTTTTTTAAACGTGTCAACTGGCCAATTGCGTTATTAAATATTTCCATCACTATCTGACAGTCATTGCGCCTATACAGCAAGCATTTTTCACGGCTAAAGTGAGGCAATATCTCCGGGCGCACAAAGAGACGTGGACTCAAATGCTCGTGAAGGATAGCTGCAGGTCAGGGGGCTATCAGGAAGCTCTTCTCATCCTTCGTATATTCTCCATTTTTTTCCTTCTTTTGGAGTAGTCTCTGTACTATATAATACCTCAAACGCACGCTCGCCTCCGAGGATAGATCGAGCCCCGGAGACCTTCTCGTTCGTCATGCGGACCTTGGATATATTTTTATTGATTTCGATTACAGAAGGGAGAGGCTGTGGTATAAATAAAATTCCCGCGAACATCTCTCCGTCTTTTGTTTTTAGTTTCGTCCAACGTCGTCCTGATGATGTTGGATATCTTATGCGGTCCTGAAAAAATTCGTTCGAAAAGTCATTTTTACATTTAACATAATATTTCAGGGAGGAAGAAATTTTTTTACTATGATATTACGTTTTTTTGCGAATGATATTTTGTAGTTTAATTTTATTATTTTTTTTTTGCTTGGGTTTTATTTATAGATTTTTTATTAATATTTTTTTAATTTGTTTTTTTTTTTTAGGTTAGACACGGAATCGACATGTAAATTATGAGTTTTTATAATTTGTGTTGTTTAAAAATAGTATATTGTGTGGCAATAACTATATATTCATAGGGCGAGTTTGAGGGTTGTATACGAGCCAAAGGTGTCACAATCAAATGGATGTCAGCAGTGAAAAAATCGGCCACTTTAAGGCTGCTTAAAAGTGAAAAAAAAACGAACTTTACAGGCATGTGTTGCGGAAAAAAATTTTTTCACGTCAACCATTGCAGTTTTTATTGATTTTAAGTGTGTGAAAAATTGAGGATAAAATTTATAAAGTACTTCTTATGAAATTAAACGTGAGGGTAAATATTTAATACATTTTTTTACCTTATTTGACGTTTTAAATTTTTTATAAATGATATATCGCGTTTCTAATATCAAAAGAGCGTATCGCCAAAAAGTTAAAAATATTTTACTTGCTCATATCTTCTACAAGGATGCAATTTAGACAAATATAGTCCAGAATCTTTTTTATAGATAATAAAATTATCTACAAAAAAGGTTTCTTGAAAAAAATCGTATCTTCAATAGTTTTAAAGATATTTTCATTTAAAACAGTAACACAATTTTTTATGTAAAAAAACATTACGAGTTTTGGATATCTTCAGAAGTTTTTATTAAAAAATATTTTCTTAGTGATAATAAACTGTTATAATAATTTTTTTTAGATTTTGATTAATTTTAGTATTATGGTTTTACGAAAATTCTTGTAATAAAAAAAAAATTTCTCTCAACAACACTATAAAAAACGCGCAAGCATATACACTTCCTCATAAACTAGTATTTTTCCTTTCTATAGAAAGTTATAAATCATTACTACAATTCTTTCTCTTGCACTAAAAAAAAAATATTTCATAATATTAAATTTTTTCCAACTACTTTCAAAAAATAATAATAATAATAATTCACCAAATATCGACATTAAACAACCATTTTCAAAATATTTCTAAAAAAACGAATAATTTTTGTTGCATCAAAAAAAAAAAAAAAAACTGAAAATATTTTAAAGTCAATTTTCGATTTAAAAAATGTTTTAATACATTTTTTTACAGCAATAAATTTTTTTTTTTATTGAATTTATTATAGTGTGCCATTTTTGCCGAATTTCCATAATTTTTTCCAGCCGATTTGGCACACGGGTGTCATTAATAATTACCGATTTTGTCACATAGAGTTGTCGGATGTATTCTCGAGCGCCAAACGCGATCGCGTACGATGAAGCGCGTTAATGCCGTCGTTGGATGGATATCGGCGCGGGAAAATAAGCAATTGACCTGGGGATAGGCTGTCGATGTATACAAATACATACGAGCGAGGCGCAGCGTCGATCGAGCCAACAAAACCGTTCGTTCGGTGGTTCCAATATGCGGCTAATTTGCACAACAAATAAAGCTTATACTCTGGATTTGCATGTGTTTGAACTGCAGTGTAATTGGGTAGTATTCTCGCTAGCCGATGTCCACGACTCTCTCTCTCTCTCGCTCGTCAATCCTGTCACTGTTTCAGCCCCCACCTACCCGCTGCAGTGTTTGTGTGTTCACCGATTTCGCAATATCGCGATTGGCGGATCATACTGCCTGGCTGACACATTTATATATATTTATTCTCGTCGATTGGCCATCACCGCGACTGGATCTATCAAGAAAAAAATTCCAGCATCGATCTGCCATGTTAGCTATATATAAACTCATAAAGATAGGCCATAGTTTCTTTCCATTTTTTTCCACTTCTCCCGTTCGCACTTTACTCGCCATGTTTTCTCTTGTTTTTGTCGCGCCTTTTTTTCCTTTTTAGCTTGAGTAAATTGTCCAAGGGGCTGTCGTCGAGTGTTACACCCTTCACCGTGTGGTTTCCACCCACCTGAATTATATCAGCCTGATGATCTTTATAGTGAAACGAATTTCTACCATTTTGTTGCTTTTCCTCGTGGTCATTTTTTTTTTTAAATCTTCAGTTTTTGATGGGTAGAAATTTTTTTAAATGGTTTTTTTTCATGGAAAATTAATTTTTTTATAATTGATTTATCAGTTTTTTAAGGAAATTGCTGATTTTTGTGGCAAAAAAATTATGTCAAACTTGATAAAAATAAATAACATAAGATTACACTTAAAATTTAGAAAAATCTTACAAAATATTTTTCTTATTATTCTGATTAATGGATTTTTATATACGTTATTAGAGCCATGAGTAGGTATCCATTTTGTTTAAAGCATACATTACCCATAATGAACTTGTCAGCGCTGAGCAAGTGCGCCAATCAACATCGCCAAGTAAACAAGGTGATCTGTCGCTTTGTGAAATTTCTCATTGTACCATCGTGTGTGTGTACGATGCGTGAGTTTCATCCGGGTCCTATACGGTTGCGTTCGTTTGGGGTCTTTGATGTCCGGTAACTTCGGATGTCCAACGTGTTGCAACGCTGTACCAAGTACTTGGAGAACTGCATCCATGTGCACTTGCATCAGAAGCTGGAATTTTCGATAGACGCAAAATATTCTCCCTTCGCCTATTGTTGCAAAAGACTCTTAAAAAAAAATTAAAAACGCACTAGAATCGTGTAATAACTGATGGAAATGTTTGTTCAATTTGGAAATTTTTATTAGCAATTCGCGATTGACGTTGATTTCAGTAATTAATAATTTTTTTTTCAATGTATACAACGTCGATTGTGTCTTGCAGACTATTTTACCCCTTGACAGTGTTGTCTCTGCAGCTTCTGGAACAATTACATTTTAATTAATATTTCCTAAGAGGTTGAAAAGCCCTCGGTCGAATTTATGATCGTTTTATCCATTATTAGGGGATCTCCCTCTCTCTTTCCGTTATAGGCGACGTAGCGGAAGAACAGGGAGCTTTTGAATCTCAAAACCCATAACTTGGACTTTACGAGTTGCTGTCTCTTATTCTCTTTGGGATATCTTTCAGTTGAGAACGCATTCTCACCCGCAATTATCTGTTTTTTGATTTAATGCCGCTGTTTCACTGGTTTTACTCGGTATTTCCACGTGGCTGAGAGGAATTTCAGTTTTCACCCTCATTATTTGTCTTTATATCTGTAAAATTTTTATTCAGTAACAATGTTATTTTTAAAAACATACAAAAAAATCAATTTACCTTATTTAAAAAAATAAAAAAACTAGCTAAAAAAATTTAATAAAATAAATTAAACATCATACTTTACTCAGGGCGCGAAAATCTGAGGATAAAAAATAGGACAGACAATCAGGGGTAGGGAAAAAGTGCCTAAAAAATTCAGTTAAATTGTAAATAAAAATTTTTATATTGTTTAATGAGCTTTTACTATGTTTTTACATTTTTAAATAATTAATTAACGTTTAAAAAACTGTTGTAATGAAAATTTTTCTGAAAAAAAAAAATTTTTTTTCTCTTTAAAAATAATTAAATAATTATTTTTTATGTTTCAGTGATTAAAATACACTTGATAAATTGTCTGAATTTCAATGGTTTGTCTTAAATAAGTCTTCCAGATGGTAAACTCACCCGAGGCACAGTAGTGCGACAAAACTTCGTGCAAGAGGGGCAAGTCGGGCCGATGCGTAGAGGATGTTAAGTCGAGCGAGCGGCTTCGCCGGAGGGTAGAGCATGGTCAGGGATTCCTTGTCGTCTGGGATGACTGAAACTTTACGGTCCGCAAGACGAGAATGTCTTTGAGATCCTGCGGCATTTGTTGTGAGAAGCCGTGTGTCCTTCGGGCCAGAGCTAAGCCGCGAATGGGCGGCCTAGAAAAATCTTTTGGTCCAAGTATTTCTCGCGGTAAACCTCTGGCATCTTGTGGGACACGAGAAGTCTTAGGAAATTTCGCGAATCTTCGCGAGTTCTGCTGACAACAAAGACCATATATATATACTTGAGACTTTGCGCGCAAGTTATGATCTACTCTGGAAAATCACTCTCAGGGTGGGGATAATGTTGACAAGCATCTCACGCAGTCATCAGACGTTTTGCACTGGGCAGAAAGACGGCAGGACCATGACGAGAGATTTTTCTCTGGTCAGTGATAAATGGATATCCACCTCCAGTTGCTACTGAAACAGTGAGGGTGATTTTACTGCATTGCTGGTCATCCCAAATGCATAAATAATACACAGGAATTGTATATCGAATTCTCTCGAGAAGGGAATTGAAGGAGAAAAAATTTTTATTTTTCCGTATTTTCGAGAGAAAATTTTATATAATCACTTTTTCTACTTTTGCAACAGTAGTTATAATTTTTAAACAAAAAAAAAATAGATTTTAAGTAAATTTTATTGTTATTATGATTATTAAATGTATTTTAGAACATTCTAAAAAATTTTGAGCATCTGAAACTCGTAATTTTTTTGATATAAAAAATTTTATTACTGTTTTAAATCAAAATATCTTTAAAACTATTGATGATATGATTTTTTTTCAAGAAACCTTTTTTGTAGGTAATTTTATTATCTACAAAAAAGATCCTGGACTATATTTGTCTAAGTTGCATCCTTGTAGAAGATATGAGCAAGTAAAATATTTTTAACTTTTTGGCGATACGCTCTTTTGATATTAGAAACGCGATATATCATTTATAAAAAATTTAAAACGTCAAATAAGGTAAAAAAATGTATTAAATATTTACCCTCACGTTTAATTTCATAAGAAGTACTTTATAAATTTTATCCTCAATTTTTCACACACTTAAAATCAATAAAAACTGCAATGGTTGACGTGAAAAAATTTTTTTCCGCAACACATGCCTGTAAAGTTCGTTTTTTTTTTTCACTTTTGAGCAGCCTTAAAGTGGCCGATTTTTTCTCTGCTGACATCCGTGTCTAAAGTGTGTCTTTTTTTCATTAGTGCGTAAAATGCCCCATTTTTTTCACAGATCCCACGAACTTTTTAGACGCTAACGTCAGCTGTTAAAACATTAGGCCACCCGCGCTTTTATGCACTTTTTACACAATATGGTATTTTTCGTTGTAAAAAAATTTTTTCTTCTACATGGTAGCTTGCATTTGTTTGAATTACACTAAGAAAGCGTATGGGGGGTAGAATCGCAAGAATTAGATTATATTCACTGATGGATAAAATGGCGAAGGCGGAAGGAAGTAGACGAAAAAAATGAGAGAACGCAAAGAGGAAGGAAAGGCGAATGGTAGGTGCGATCGAACGACGAATCCAGAATGAATTTATTCATGGACGCGAGTGCATGGTTGAGAGGGAGGGGGTATAAATGCAAAATTGGCAATACATACGAAATCTCCGGGGTTCAAGTAAAAAGGGGTGAATATATTATAGTCATGGGAATTAACCCCTTTGAACTTGCTTTGCAATGGAATAATTGAAGGATATTCAGTGCAATAATATATATAACACATATAAATGCGTATATAATAATATATGAGATAAAAGAACGGCTCAGAAATTGAAATTCAATTTTTTTTACGATTAAAACTTCTCAACATTCTGACTATAAAATTTTTTTTTTCATCCGTGTTAACAATGTGGTCATGATAAATGCATATTTAAGGGTGCAATCAACACACTTTGTGGTTGCGGTTATGCAGAAACATGCCACAGACATCTCCAACGACTTTACTACAAATTTATTCCGCTCCATGTGCAATGCAATGAGAGATACTTAAACTTTGCTCTCATTTCTCTTACAGAAAGTAAATGAACTCTGAGCTAATTTTTTTTTTTTTTCTATCCAGTCACCAAGAAATTTATGGTGTTGACAGCATGCAATTCTTGGCAATAAATAATTAAAATATAACAACGGTAAGTTATAAAGAAATTCCAATTGATCGGGAATTATTACATCGAATAATAAAAATTTTTGCTACGTTAGAAAATTTATATTTTAAGTATTTGTATATAACTTTAAAAAAAAAAACAATTAATTCAATATTTTGATTTATATTTTTGTATTTTCTTAAAAAAAGTAAGTTAAATTAACTTACTAGAATACAAAATAAAAATTTTTTAAATCAATTAAAACCCTAATATTGATATTTAATTTCATGAAAATTAAAAAAAAATCGATTAAACACAAAATTTATTGTTATTATGAATATTTTTTATTATTTATAACATTATTAAAAATATTAATCATCGAAAAAATTACTGAAAAAAAATTTTATTAGCGTTTTTTGTTGTAAAAAATCATTTTTATTAAATATCATCTTTTTTAAATCACTAATTTTATTGGTTTTTTTGTTTGTTTTTAGTTTGAGAGTGGAAAATAATTTAATACATGTCAGAGGTGTTGAGGGACCACTTGAGTAACCCCATTTTAATGATGTACCTATATATATTTAAAATCTGCACATCACAGCGGGTATTTTTCATTTGAGTAATTACTTCAAAAAAAAAAAAAAAAATTGCCAATTGAAAGCGACTGAGTGAAGGCTGCCATTAATCACTGGGTTGAATATCTCTCCAAAACGAGGATATAGCACAGGTATATCAGATTGGTGAGCCCTCGGAGTGCTGGAAGGGTTAAAACACCCCATTGCGCTGTACCAATTTCCGAGTGATTCCCTTCGCCACTCAGTCACTGAGATGACCATAGTAAACATAAATTCGATATTGGATTTCTGCCGGCCATCCGAAATCTTAATGCCGTTATACGTGTATTTCCTCAATATATCTGGAAGAGGGTGTAGGAGGAGTGCAAACCCATTTTTCGGCAATTAAATCATTTAAGATTGCACTGCTGAGGGTCAACTAATCAAAAATCGATAAAAAAATTTGTGCATTAGTTCTAAATTATGTCTTTAATCGATCAGAAAAATTTCAAAGCGATTTGTTGTCTGTGTGGACTAAGGGGGTACGTAATACTATTTTTATTTAGAACCTTTTTTTTTTTGGATAATAAAGATTTTTCCAAAAAAGGTCTCTTGGAAATAATTTTTATTTTCAGTAGTTTTAAAGATATTTCAATTTAAAACTGTAAAATAATTTGTTCTACATCCCCTTTTTTTGGTTTTACTCACGAAAAATCGAAAAACATACCCTATTATTCATTATTGTAATTATTAAAATTTTAATTTTTAATTTATTCTTAAATACCAGTGTCAATATTTGCAGTTTTTAAGGTAAAAAATGAAACAAAATTTAGTAAATATAGTGGTAATAGATGTTTTAAACAATAGACGGCGCGAATATGCGTATAGAACTGAGAATTTTTTTTTCTAGGCATACAGGGTAGTGGGGAATTTTTTAAGGGTCATGTCCACCATCCTACGAAGAGGCTTAATCGATCACTCAGCGAAATGCTGGCTTTTATATTCTTTATCGACATACGGCGCGCGCCGAAAATTTTTTTTCCACTTCTTACCCCACTGAGTTCCTTCAGACGTCAACGGAGCGTGATTGATTTTTATATCAACCCCATTTCGCATGGTACATATGTTACTAGGTTATATACACTATATAGAATATATATGTCTCGTCTCATTCGTCTATTCTTTTATCACCTTCTCTCATTGTGTTTCTACGTGGATTTTTTTTTTAATATCTGTCGAGTTTTTTCCCTAGACACAGACGCGCTTATTGCACAGGGGAATTCTGGGCTACTTTGAGACCCTTGTCAATTTTTTTCTCAGCAATAACTATTTGAAAATAAATTAAGAAGTGATTTTTTATTTGTTTTCCACATTTTTCGTCGGTTTTTCGTTGAAAAAAAAATGAAATACCGGGAAAAAGAGAGTTTACGAATGGATGATGTATACGGGTTTGATTTATTGTCATGCCCTCACTTGTGCCAAAGTGCAGTGCATTGGTAATGGAGGTCAGAAAATCACCTCCAAAATGCGGAGACAGAAAAGAGAGGTATGCCTCGAGGTGGCTCGAGCAATTTCTCGCAATTACCGAAAATTGTCTAATGCACCTCGCGGCTAATGATTTCTCATTACAAGTTATAAATCTCGCTGTCCGGCCAACCAATGCAGCTACAACAGCCCCAGGACAAAACTTCCAGCAACCAAGTACGCCCTGATGTATATATAAATAAATAAATAAATTAGGATGCGAAGGTCTACTTGGCCATTCTCTCTGATGCTGCTCTTTCTCCAATTATTATTCGTCGTGATTACCCTTTGATACGAGTTATTGGTATTGGAGTGTGAGAAAATAGTATTATTGCGTTGATGATGTATAGGCAGCATTGAAAAAAAAAAATTGTTTTTTACCAACAATCTTTACTGAAAAATAATCTGGTTTAATTTTTTTTTTTTCTTCTTGTATATGAATAATTGTTTGTACAAAATTGCGAAAAAATTCTTCCGCATAATTGGTGACCTTATTTTAAATAATTTAAGAAAAAGCGTAATTGCACATGTTGTCCATAAAAATTCTGAAAGTAAAACAATATATATTTCAAGGAAAAATATGTCTGAGTAAAATTTTCATTATACCTATTAGCCTTGAATATGAATTATTGTTGAGAAATATTTTTTATATTGTATTAAAAAAAATTTATTTATTTATTTATATTTTTTTTTTTTATTTTATCATATACTATTTTTAAATTTATTTTAGTGATTTTAAAGAGCATAAAAATTTTTTAACACATGTAATTTTCGCCTAATTCGTATTTTTGACAATGCTAATCTTAATGATTATATCGTTCTCAATTAATGATAATTCTAAAAATTTATTTTTATGGCTATTCAAGAGAGGGGGGAGTTATAAAGGTCGTCGTGCAACAAAAGATTGAAATAACACGAGTGTGAGTGTATATATTTTGGTGGAAAAAAAAAGAAGAAAATAAAAATCCCACACTCGTTTTGGCTTTGCACCACGAAACTGCCTATAATTACAAAGTTCTATAGAAAATTGCGTCCATTCGAATTTTTAAATGGACCGTGTGCGGCATTGTTTCGTCGTGCGGGTGCGGGCCAGAAAGAGAAGGAGAAAAAGAAATGAACGTAAAAGCCAACCGCAACGTTTGATTTATGGCTTTTCGGTTTGGGAGTAAAAAATATAAAATAGTTTTTGGGTTGATGATCGTACCGAGATAATAGGTCCGATTAAAAATTCGTTCGTCTGCCAGAGTTTTGAGAATGTAGTTCACATATTATGTGATTATCAGATAATTGAGCCAAATATAAGCGCAGTGAGTGGCAATCGAATATTTTTTAAATAAATTAATTTTTCATTTACAATTAAAAAAAAAATTATACATCTGTTTATAACAATCATCTTCATTAATTCCTGTATATAGTATTATTGACTGAAAATTTTTTATTTTATTCAAATTTGGAAAAAAAAATTTTTGCGTTGATTTTTCTCAAATTTTTTTCTATTCTAATTTTTAATAAAGAAAAATAAAAGCTAAATTTTTAAAAAATATGAAATTTATAAATATTTTAATAGTTTAAAATGAAATTTTTTTGATGTAAAAAATTTATTTCACCTTATACAGCAGATAAAAAAAATTTTTAAATTAAAGTTTTTTTTTTTAGCCATATTAGAAAAGTAGATACAGTTTATGCGGCAATACCGATGATTTATAAGAGTTTCCTAATTTCTCAATATTATGTTGAAACACGCGATAGTGAAAATTTCTATGATTACATATACAAATAAGTATATACGAAATTCATGACTTCCTTAGTTAAAAGATTTATATATACATGTGCATTTTTCCGTCAAGTTACCTCACACACAACTATTAACTGCATTCGCCATTTTACTGCCAACATATACCGGCCATTTTGAATTCATTTCCACCAATGAAGTGCAGAGTTTCACTGCATTTATTTCAAGCTTTCATATATCTGCAACTTCCCGCTCCTCTCGCACCACTGCTCGTTTTATATTTTATGCTTCTCGAATTATATTTCCTCCTTTCTCTCAGCCACCTTTTTCTCTTATCCTCTTGTCCATCATACATAATTCTGCCCTTTCGTTCCCGCGCCATCACTTGGCGCATGCCCGTCGGAATATTTTAAGCGTACGTAGCGTATACCTCTCGCTTTTTCCTCCTCACGAACATATAATTTGGTTGCGTTTACTGTAACCTACCTAACACGACTACTGCAGACAGCGACCAAACGACTTATATGGCTCATACTATATCGATCCAAGATGGCAGCTATATATAAATTAGAAGGCTGGAATGCAAACGGTGATCGGCACATGCATCATCTCTCTCCTTTGCCTCAATCAGTTTCCCTTCCATTCTGTCTTATGTAGGCGCTGCAAAAACCAATGACAAAATTATTCCCAATCAAATAGAAAAGAAAGAAAAATTTTCCCCCAAAATTTTCTCATTCAAAATATCCAACTAATTTTTAATAGAAACTACGTTGAAAAAATTTATAAAAAAAAGTTATAATATTTTTTAAGAATTGAACTTAATCTATATGTACATAAGAAACTCTCAAATTTTTGTTTGGGGTTGGCATTTCACTGAAAATCCACAAAATTAATGATTTAGAGGGTGGACCTCTGAACTTAAAATTTTTGGGATTTGACGAGAAATAATTATACAATTTGATGTGAAATGTTCTGTTTTGCGATGATATTTTTTTTTTAGTTATTTTAGAGTCCCAACAACACCCAACAAAATTTTCGACCCCCTAGCGTCGTTTTAAAGACCATCGCACACCCTCAAACCTCAAATTTATGGAAAATAATTATGAAATATAGTGTTAAATGCCTCTTAAATGTTTTTTTTTCACGTTAATATTTTTTCTACAGTTAGTTTAGAGTTCCAAAAACACTCTTAAAAATCAGCAACCCCCTGGCGTCATTTTAAACTATCAGCCACAAAAATCTTTAGATTTTTTTCACAGATTTTTCTGCTAGTGAAAAATAAAACTAAGAAATTTTTTTTTTTATGTTTTATTTATTATTAATATTAAAAACTGAATTAAATAAATTAAAAAAATTTTATCCAGATTTTTCGATACGATACAGAGTTGCCGAGTGACTATACGACTCTGAACCGTGGAATTATGGACTGTATGGGCAGAAGTGGAAACGTCGCGTAGCAGGTCAGACAGTGAGTTGCAGGGCGTGGGACGAAGGGCTGTGGATGGCAAAGGGTTTGATGATCGAAGGGCTCGCTAGTCGACTGTAGAATGGAATGGATGACGAACCGAGAGGGACAGATGCAGAGCGAGTGCATGGAGGAAGTGATAATCTGGTTATAACTTGAGAGATTAGGTCTGGATTCGATTACCAGCAAGGTATCAAACCGTTAAATAGTCTCCGTGCTAATCAAAATCGAAGCTCATTAGCTAACAAAATCCAGCACTGCAAAAAATACCCAGAATATTTTTTTTAACTCGTCTATTCACATGAAAACGATTCCCTCATATTAATAACTTTTTTTTCTATTCTTTAAAAATTAATTTTTTCAAAGTTCCAACTAAGTCGTACATGGCTTAAAGTATTTGGAAATGCCTTCTTGAAGGATATTTTACTTTTGTGGGTTTAGCATCGCTCTGATAAACCTCACTACACAGCTTCTGCAGCAACTATTAGCTGTAATATGCTAAGTACCAAACTCCTAAGTACCAGATCGAGCCAATTATGCGTGTGCAAGGCTTATGGTTGCCATCCCACGTTCACGGCTACGCCACAAACTCTAGGTTGTATTTTGTAACTCTTGTAAAAATTAAAAAAAAATAATTTAACAGAAATTTAAAGTAATTTTTTTTAAGTCTTTGAGAGCATCCGAGGTTACAGGTGTTTATATAGTTGAATACGTCAGGAGAGGGTGTGTTGATGGCTGAAATCTGTGGAAACATCAATGTGTCCTTTCGGCTTCTGTTGATGCATGATCACATGCTCTCAGTGTGGCCGCAGGGCTGGGAGATGTCGCGCGCAAAGCGAAACAGCCGAGCAGCGTGGCAACAACAATATCATCGCTTTTCCTAAACAGCATCGGCTTATCCTCGCTGCCACCATCAGTGGCACACACCCCCTAACGTGCCTCTACGCTCGGGTAATGAAGCAATTTACAGGGCCCGAGGTCAGTTCGACGTTTCCACCATGTGTGTGATTATATACTCTTACAATTGCATGCCCAAGAGCCATTGGACACTTGAAATGTTATCAAGCTCTTTACTTCATGGATCAATGACTTTTAACGTCATCTACGAGCTCGATATTTCAGTGGAAAATATTTTCTAGCAGAAATTATTAAATAAATCATTTTTTTTTTAATTATTACATATTATTAACTGTTCTATTTATTAGATTGAAATGTGGTTGATCATTTTATCTGACAAATATCTCGGTAACAACGCTATAAATCAAATTTTTTATAGATAACTTATTTGTAGGTCAAAAAATTCTATAAAAATTCTATATAAAAATGATATCTTGTAAAAATCTCTTAAACCGCTTAGTTTTCAAGATATCCGGACAAATAGGAGAGACTGGACTCAATTGAAACACTATTGTAAAAAAATAATTATTAAACCATCATTTTTAGCACAATATTATTTAACACTATATTTTTATATGAAAATTTATAAAAATTGACGAAAAAAAATGACTGGTTACATTTTTTGGTTGTTAATTGAAAATTTGCAATAAAAATTGTTTTTATTTTTAATAAATTATTCTTTTTATTCGTAAGCAATGATTTATTAATAATAAAACATTTTTTTTCTTTGCGTTAATAAACTGAAAAATTGAATTTCTGTAGATTTTGAGTATAGGGGATATTTTTTACGGAGATTTTTGATTTTTTTAAATAATTTACAGAGCATATTAGATAAATATTTTTCGAATTTCAAATTTTTTTTTTTTTTTTTTTTCAATTTTTTTAAAAATTTCTAATTTTTTTAATTTTTTTTTTTTTTTTTTCATGATATTTTCAGATGCTCTTACAATCAACACCACACATGCAATATCGACAAATTTTTATGCTTTTAGGGATGATGCTTATTTATTAAAATCATTTTTGTAGGTATTTTTTATAGCTCATAAACTACTATATATTTAACTGGTCTATCTCATTGTTGTGTTATTTTTTACATGAATATTTATTAAAATTTAATATATTGTTATTTTCTGATTTTTAAACGGCACTGTCTTCCAATTGCACCCAGTCTCCTCTATACATAATAATAACGAATGTTGCTTCAAGTGCACGTCTATGTATAAAATACGATATAAAACAAATAGAAAATAGTCTGCACGATTACAAAAACTAAAAAAATTAATTGAAACAAGAAGCTATAACAAGATTGCCTGCAGATGGGAAAAATGATCACGTCGTGTGTCGCCCCTGCTGCACTTGTTGTTGATCTGATGAGATAGATTATTGCACTCTGCTTATGTAAATGATGAACAATATTTCTAATTATTCCTTGTAAATCATTGAATTTAATGGAGAATAGCAATTATGGAATTTCCACAGTTGCGTGACAAGACGATGGTATGTCAGTGGCTATAATGCAGTTGAGGGGAGAAACCGGATCCGGTGGTTTGCCAATTAGGAAGAAGTGGGTGGCTTACTCGTGGTTCGTTGCATACACAAGCTCTCGCTCTCTCATGTGCGCGGAATAGCGGAACATTCAACGATCTTATATATATACAGACTTTAGAAAATTTTAAGTGGATGTGCGATGTCGTGAGCAGCTGATTCCTCGTGTGTTTTTACCCACGAATATCGTGATCGTACGATTAGAATATGTGTGTGTGTGTGTGCAGCATTTATACAATTCGTATGAAAATTTTATCTGCCCTCAAACATCGGAATATATTTTCTGATGTTTGTTTAATATAATGTGCTGACTTATAACATGAAAAATATTATTTATATGTAAGAATATATCTCATTTCAATTATCTTCTCGTGATGCCCGCGCCTTGGCTCATAAATATGATAGCCATCCTCCGATTGAGTCGTCAGCCAGAACACACACATATGTATACTTTGGCCAAGATTTTTCTTACTGATTGTATATAGGTATGTTGAGTCTTTTTGCGTTATTTATCGTGGATGTATACTTATGTTGTTGTAATTAATCAGCATGGTTTTTTCGCGCGCTCGACAGCCTTGTTGTTGAAGGAAAAAATAATGATGTACTATTGATATTCATTTTTAGATACTTTCAGAGTTTTCACACGTTTTCAGGATTTTTGGAATATAAATTAATTGCACGTTCAATCATTTGCCAGTCGATCTATATATCAGAGGATCTCTCGCACATTTTTTCTCATTTTTTTAAATTATATGGAGACAGCTGTTTTTTTTTTTTTGGTGTGAAAGAAAAATTTTTGCTATTTAATCTATTTTAATTTTTTTTGTCAATGTATTTAATGTGTGTTAATTTTTATTTTTTTTATTAATTGGTCGAAAAAATTGTTTAATCGAACATCGCCTATATACAAAGCAATAGAGGGTGTGTTCTACACTCATTTATGATTGCGTTTTTCCGATATTTAGTTTGACTTATATAACAGTAACCAAAAGAAGTGTGCTCTATAGTTATTTACAATGTATTTTTTTTTTTAAATCATTTAAAAAATCATGTTTATTATGGACTAGTAATTTTTTTAATAGAGAAATATATTAAATATTGTGTTTTTTGAGCATAAGAAAAATTGGGAGGTTTTTAAATTTTGGTTGTGGAATTTTATTGCTGCTTAAAAAGTGTAAAAAAAATTAGATAAATATTTATTTGCTTATTTCTGTTGGAAATGATAAGGTTTAAAAAAATTTCCATATTCGAGTAATTTATTATATTTTTATCTTGAATGACCACTCTTGCTCGTTGATAAATTTTGTTAAACATTGACAGTGTATCGTTAACTTTTACTGAGTGCGGACGTGCCTTGGAACATGGATCGTGTGCAGGAAATTTTTAACAGCTATATTCTTCCAATACTTTTTTATCGTTTTCTTGAAGATTTTTTTGAAGTATCAAAAAGAAAGTAATATAAAACAGATAAGTATTAAACACTTAACTTGAAAAAAATCACTTTTTTAAAAGATTAAAAAAAAATCTGAACGTAATTAAAATTTTTACCTGATTAAAAAAAAATTTTTTACAAAGCTTCTAAATCAATTTTTTAATGAATAAAAAAATCTTCAGTCTAATTACACGAAAACCTAAAGATTTTTTTCCTCAAATTTTGTTTTTTTGTTTTTTTTTTTTTTTTTTATTCTAATTTCAAATTACAATTTTTTTAAATTAGGAAAAAAATACGTGATAAAAATTTTTTTTATTAAACAAATCAGTATTTTTAATTCATAACAACTGTGCTGAAATTTTTGTTAAGATTTATAGGAGTAATTCAAAGTTTTACCGAATTAATTTTCACATTTTATAAAATGATGCAAAACATATATATAGTGGGTAATATAAAGCGCGCGTCGTGTCGACGACTCGTGCGGACAGCTATAAGTGGTCGTGCGGGTTGTTCGGCTTCTGAAAACGGAAACGACGGGACTCCGGAAGGTGTCTAGCTACAAGGAAAGGCTTTCCTCGACGGTTCTCGACGAGTGTGCGGTCGTTACATCAGCGTACGACCCTTATACTGCCGTACGTATTCGTTCCACGTTAGTATTTTCGCGCCGTATAGATATACCTTCTGAACACGCACCGCTTGATGAAGGGTGGACACGCGAAATTCATCCCTCTGTTAAATTTATTTCTACCACCTTCCTAAAAAAAAAATTCATATATATTACAATATCTACTCATTTAAATAAAAATTACAGTGTAGGTTTCCAATTTCTAAAAAAACTAAAAAAAAATTCGTTGAAGTACTTTTTTTGTTTTTTTTTTTTATTGAAATAATTTTCATATGCCATAACATAAATTTTCGCTGGCAAACACACACGCAGTTAAGTATATCTCGACGTTGGCTATATAATAATGTCAACAACAATAGATTATGCTGTAACAGAAACACCCTTGCAAATGCGTGCACGACTGGAAAGGACAAGCCCTGCGTCCGGCCAAACACAGACTATCTCTCTCTGATGTGGCGCTTCGCTCGGTCGGCGGGCGATCGAGTCCAATGAGATTCCATTGTCTCGAGTAATTAATATTGATTACAATGGTTTCTGCCCTCGCGCTTATGTTTAGCTTAAAGCCAAAGCTTTATTCGGCGCTGTAAGCGCTGCACCCATCGCTCGTCGCTTCACATCGTCATCGTTGTCATTTTCCTTTTCACGCGCGATGCATTTTCCCTTATCGACCGCGCTTAGCCACCCACGTTAACCCTTTATATCTTGCAATTGTTGTCGGCTTACAACGCCATAAGTATATCGTAAATTAACACGAGTATTTTCACCAAGTAATTATATATATACAAAATTTTCTTTTTTTTTTTTTGGTTGGATATTAGTTTTAACAATTTTGTGATGTTTTATGAAGAAAAAAAGATTTTTTATTTTTTCAAAAAATTCTCAAAACGGTATCCTCTAAAATTTTTTACTATTTTATGAGTTTTTTCTGGTTTTTTGACGTTATCTCATTAAATAAACAAGATGAAAGAAAATTTTATAGAAGATAAATTATTAATAACGGAATTTTCTACAAAAAATCTTTAGTAAACTTTTTTATATCTCTCTTAGTTTATGAAATATAATCATTCTTGTTAGATATCTCAATAACAAAGCAAAATATCGAAAATATTTATTTAATATTATTTGTAGGAAATTTAATTTGTAATAAGTTATATTTCTTACTATTTTTCGTTATCTCGCTTATTTACCGAGTTATCCGCAAAAATTCGAAAAAAAAAACTACAGAACTGTGAGACTGGAGTCAATTGAAATACGAAAATCCTTAGAATTTATTGTGTTCAAAGTGATAATTATTAAGCTATCAATTTTTGCGCAATAGTTTTCAACACTATATCCTCTCATGAAAATTTATAAAAATTGAAATACAATAATCGGTTACATTTTTATCGATAAAAAACTTGTTTTCCGTTGAAATTGATACCTAACAGGTAACGGTTGAAACACCCTTTGGTTTTAATTGAAGATTTATAATAAAACTGTTCTTATTTTCAATAAATTATTGTTTTTATTTGTAAGCACTTATTTTAATGAAAAACGTTTATTATTGCATTAATAAACTGAAAAATTGAATTTCAATACCGGGGATATTTTTTTATTTTCTAATAAATAATAGTTGTAAAATAAAAAAAAAATAAAATAGCAACTTTTGACACCGTAAAACAGTAAATATTTTATTCCAACTGTTCTATATTAGTAATTACAAAAAAATTTGTATTAACGCATTGTTGTGTTATTTTTCACATAAATATTTATTAAAATTTATTTGTTAGTTACTGATTTTTAAACGTCACTGTTTCAACTGATATTGTGTTTCAATTGCGTCTATAGTCTTTCCTATTTTATCGTGTTATAATAATTTCTCAAAAAAAAAAAAATTTTTCTGAAAGGATTTGAAAAAAACAAAAAACTTTACTAACACTGTTTATCATGGATTTAACTTTTATTTTTCTTTCGAATTTTTAAAATACCATCCAATAAGATGATTTTCTCATAAAACTACACATAGTAATTTCCCTATTAATTCAAAATAAGAAAAAAATAATACAATTGCCACGCAGTATTTTTCGTGTTTCAAAGTCGATTGAAAGACGATAATTTACTGGATGATTACCGTTCGATTGGAGAGATTGGTGGCCGCAGAGAATATTTACGGGTTCTCGAGTGGAAAAAAAAAATATAAATGGATCGAACGAAATAAGCGAAAACGAGAGAAATGAATATAATCGTGAAATAGTTCGATTGGGATCGACAGATCCGCCTGGCGGCATCTCAGTATTTTTGCATAATTTTTTTTACTCGCGTCCACTCGGAGTAAGCCGATACTGCGAGTCAATTCGAGCGAATCGCTGCAGCTTACACGGGTACTATTGGGTTACGCTCGGGGGTAGGTACTACTTATATACATGTATAAACGAATTTATAATCGCTCAACTTACATTTTACAGTAATAAATCATTTTGCCGCTTGATGACGCAGTCAATAAAATAATTCAGCAGGTAGAGCATGAGAAGGACACAAATTTTTAATTTTTATTGCGAAAATATTTTGCGAATGATGACCCCTCAATTGCTTTTGCCTTAAACACTTAATTATTCGCATCACGGAAATCGAATGAGAGTGGAACTAACGGATTCCACCCGCAGGTCCTCTCAGATCCTCGACCGATTATCCCTTGATTTCGTCGATCGCCAATCGGCGCGCTCTCGCACACGTCACGAACTCGCCTCGGACGACGACGTGTGGGCCTAAGGCGACGTTTTACGGATCATCGGGCTTGGATTTTTCGGGTTAACGCATCGATCCGCACAGCGATCAGCCTATTACTGGGATATACGGTCACTTGAAGACTTCAGTCCTAATTCCATCAATCTCAAGGTCTCGTTTATACGCAAAAAAATTTCGCGATTTAATATCCCAATTTTTTTTACTCCAATAAAAACAAATATAAACTCTTTTCGATGCTTTAAACATAATGTAAAAATATTATAAATTAATTTCGTTAAAAATTTTTGATTAATTTGAAATTTTTTTGAAAAAAGAAGAAATTTAAGTCAATTTTAATTGGCGAATAATTTGCAATAATAGCAATTGATAAATATCAGTACACGTCAGAAATATCGAAAAAGTCAGGGTCGCCGTATTTTCTCACGAAAACTGCCCCAGTTGTTTCCGAGTTTTTGAGCAGTGCGCACGTCTCTAAGAGTGAAATAAGTAGAAAATTTTTGCATATTGCCATTTTGATAATTTTGGCATAACATTAAAACATATTTTTAAGTAACGTTAAAGTGAAAGTCCTTTGTTTGTATCGAAAAATCATGCATTTTGTACGGAAAAAGTACAAAATTTTCATTTTCACCGCAAAAAATGTCTATTTCATCGAAAGTTAGGCCGTTTACATTGAAATTTTTACATTTTCATGTTTATTTGTGATGAATTCATTTAAATAATTAATTAATCAATGATTAATTTGCAAAATTACATGATGAAACCATCGAGCACACCCTTTTTCGTTATAATTGTAATACAAATTTTATAATTAATTTATTTTTGAAATATAATAAGTCAAATTGAATTTAAGAAAAACGTAACCATACATACAGGCACTGCCAGAGAATATGCCAAAAAAAAATTTCGGACGGTCGTAAAAAATAAAAATAAATCATAAATATCCAACTATATAAATAAAAAATAGTAGGACATGCATAAGATTTTTTTTAAATAAAGTTTTAAGTACCATAAATAGAAAAATGATATAATTAATCAAAATTCATCGAGTACCATGCAATTTAAACTGAAAAAATTAGCAAAAATGAACTAGACGAGTGTAAAGCACTCTCTACTGCTTCGCATATAAGACGTGTGCAAAAAGGGTGATGAAATAATACTATTTAATTTTTTTTTTTATTGAAAACTGATCGATATTGTTGTGGTATTGATGTCTTACTGTGTTACACGATCCTATACCCGGATGAAAGCGGCTGTGTTTTCAACAAAAATTAATCTCAGCCCACCCACATGATGCCCGCATATCCTCAACTCATTCAAATTGAAATTCCCACAACATAAATGTTAAAAAAAAATTTTTTTCGACTGATTTTAAGAAATTATCGTATGAAATAATGCGAATTGCAAGAGTAAGAGTGACCGAGGAAAAATAAAATTATGAAAAATGATGGGATAGGCCAAAGGCAAGCTGACAGAGAGGAAAATGCTTGAAAAAGCCGACGAGGCGCTCTCGATGCTCATTGTACTTTAGTTCCCCTCGGTTACATGTCGACGCGGTCATGCGTCGCCCTCGATCCGCCTCTTGAGTCGAACCGCGCACTTCGCACAGGCACTCATGTTTAACACGCGATTAATTAATTCGCACTCGCGATGACGCGACGTAAGCAGCCAGTGCTTTCCGCGCAAAAGTTCCGATTAAGGTGGTCCAACGTGGTCGTAACGTGAAGGCGGCGACCAAGTCATAACTTGAGCTTGCGAGATATCACACACGCACCCATATATGCCCCTCTTAGCATATAAAGTGGCTCGATTAGACTGCAAGCATTTTTCCTCTTTTATTCACTTGTGCGCGTAGATTTCATACGCCTGCAGACTCGCGTATTGTCACGCGCTTTCATATTCCTCGGCCGTATATATAAGATCATCGTTATTTGACTCGGCGTGGAAAAATCCATCACTTCCGCGTCGACTGGTCGTTTATCCGTCACTTCGTTCAATCGTGAAATAGATTTTACTGCCACAGCGAGCT
The DNA here is from genome assembly GCA_002156465.1 of Macrocentrus cingulum. Lineage (NCBI taxonomy): Eukaryota > Metazoa > Arthropoda > Insecta > Hymenoptera > Braconidae > Macrocentrus > Macrocentrus cingulum. The sequence continues at coordinate 210,804 of MVJL01003837.1, forward strand.
CGGCATACATCCATTTTTTCCCATAAAAAAAAATAGAAACTCACTCTGAAGGGGGTTGACTTAAAAAAGAAATCGTATTATTTTTTTTTTTTCAATTTTAAAAAATTTTAAAGATTCAACATTTTTCAACTGAAAAATTATTACAATTAAAAAAAAAATGCCTTTTTTCGTTATTTTATTCAATTAAACTGTAAAAAATTATAATTATGCTAATTTCACTAAAAAAAAAAAAAATATATTAAAAAACTCAATTTACGGCTGTTAACTGCCCCGGAAAATAATAATCTGATAATTTGGGCATTTAAATAATAATTCACATATTTTATTATAAGAATACTTTAATTGATACTCATAACATCAAAGATAAGTATTTAATTCACGCTTTTACGTGAGTTCAAAAAAAAAAAAAGGAAAACTATGCAGGAGATAAGAATTTAAATATACGAAAGTTATTAAAACGATGATTAAAGGAATAATAACACGAGCGTTGATGGGTTAATGACATTGGCATGTAAATGGCCTACAATGGCGGACATCAGCTGCTTAAAATCCAAAGGTTTTCAAGACGTAGTATAAACAAAAGACGGCTCCTACTGTGCATTCTTCGCGCAGCCATTGTCTCAGCGATGATCGTGGCTTTTATTTCCCTCGCTCGTATCCCACGCAGCCCTTTGCACCCTATATATCTATATCTATAAGATATCCCCGAAGACATTCTGCATATATTTTTCCGGCTAATCCTTTATTCACGATGAAATTCCTCGAGGCGATAATTTACCTCGATTCGCGAGCTGTATAATTAATTAACGCTCTTTTGTTGAATTGAACGAGACGCCAACTCGATAAATAAAAATATTTGTCCTCATATTAATATAGTGCGCTTAAAATAATTATTTTATACAGTGTCTGACATTAATGCCCATCATTTATCATAGGGCGACTGCAACAAGAATTATCGTCGAGTAATCTCAAGTCGTGCCTCCCCATTTTATCTTTCTCTCATTTTCTCGAGGTATATACCCAGGTATCTGAAATCGCGAGTATTTACTCACGTGATAATTGCCGCTTGCGTATCTCGACTCTCTCGTGATTGAGGAAACTTTGTGACCCCTAATCCCAACGACGTTTTAACCATTAGCTGTATAGTCTTAGGTATCTCTATGAATTTATCACAAAGATTTTGTTTATAAATTCTATTTATTTTATGAAATATCTGTACCTCGGAAATTATATTCAGTTACGCTATATTATATATACATTCTCGATGAAATTGTTGCCTATTAATTTTTTTTTTATTTTATCTCATTGAAGAAAAATAATATAAAAAATGAAATAACTGTCTGAGATTTATTAACTGTATATTACGCACCTATATAGGGAGGAAAGTGGATTATTTCAATCTGCGTGTAATTCTCAATCAAGCCGAAGGCGAATTATTAATTAAAAAAATTAAATGCTTAAAAAATACTGTATTTAAAAAAAAGTTAATGTGGCTATAGCTGTTTTTTTGTTAATTTAAAGGCCCTCGACGGCCCTTAAAAACACATAATTTTTACTATTGAGAAATTTTTTAAAACGTTTTGCGTCTCATGTAAAATTTTATTTTCTACTAATTTACAAAACTCGTTTTTTGTTTATATAAGTTGATGACGCAAAGAAAAAAGTGACACTTTTCCCCCGTCTAATCGACTTTTGGAATATCGAACTTTCCACATATATATAGGTAAAATTGAAAGAATGTTTTATTTAAAAAATATGCAGTAACACTTTAAGTAATTTTAAAAAAATTTTAATCGAATTAAAAAACATTTATTGAGTAATTGAGTAGCTAAAGATCCTTCAAGCAGGTTTAGACATTTTTTTTTTTTGAAGAATTCTAAAATATCCGAGAAAAATATTCCGCGGCGACGAGAAAATGACAGTTATTAACGCAGATTTTTTTGCACCCATGATGTTAATTATACATCTTAACGCGTTGCACTGAATAAATAAATATTATCACCGATCAAATATGTACAATATGCTATAAATTAAAAAATAACCGAATTTATATCCCACTAAATTTTTCAATTCTTAAAATTTTTATCGTCATCTCTCTCATCACCAGCTGTTTCACTGCCAACTTTATTATAATTTCAATCCATGGCCCAATTATAGAGTGACTGGACAGTTCGATCGAGATCGAGTCGGACCGACGTGCGCACAAAGGACACAGTCACTCAGAATCTAATAATGAAGTGAAACGAAAGAGAAAAAATAAACAATAATCGCTAGTAAAGAAATATTAATTAAAAATTTTGTTTCCGCCCACTGAAAAAAATTTTTAATCGATAAATAAAAATACATATGTGATGAAGATGTTTATTTGGATACATTGAATCATATTAACCAGTTATTTTCTCTTTGGCTCTCCCAGAAATTCATTAACACAACTCGACACGGATGAGCCTACATTGATTATACTACTTAAAAATTTCAAAAAAAAATTTTTTTAATAGAAAAACTCTTCTCAACATATTTTTTATTTCAATATAAGATAAAAAATGATATTTCAATTTATTTTAGTTGAAACTTCATCCCCTTAGAGTTAGAAAAATTTACGAGTAAAGCTGACTCTTACAAGTTGTTTTTTTGCAAATATCTCAAAAACCACGAGATTTATAAAAAAATTTCAAGAATCATTTTTTGTAGATAAATAAATTCTCTAAAAATATAGTAATGTAAAATTTTTTTTAAACATTATTATCTTTGAGATATTGATAGTATAAAATGACAAAGTAAAAAATCGAGTTTTTTGATCGAAGCTTTTTTTGCTTTAAAACGATTAAAAAAGGATCGGTGGGATATTAAGTAGTGGTGGAAATAAGGTGTATTAAATATAGAAAATATGTGAATATAAAAATACAGAGGAACTGTTTTTCACGAGCTCCCTACTAATGGCCTTGGTCTTAAGGGCGGTGTAAAAGGCTCTTAATGACATCGTCACCGCTACTCTAATTTCATTCGAGTGAAAACTGAAGAAAGAAGTGAATTAAGCGCCTCTAATGCTAATGACAGATCGGGTTCTCTCTCTTTTTCAGCCTTTTTTCTCTCTCATTCTGTCTGTTGCTGTTGCCTATACTATAGCAGCGTGCACACTAGCGATGTAATAAAGTTCTTCCAATTTGTTTGCATCTTTGACCATCCTCTCAGCATCGTTAATATCATGGTCATAAGTAAATTTTCCCTGGCTTGCGCGCAGTTAAAAATATTTTTAATAACTCTTTCAAACCTCCTCGGCATTGTCTCATTATCTCAGTCCAACTACTCCGTGCGAATTTTGTTTTATTTTTAGAAAATAATTATTAGAAAGAAGGCTTCTCTGAAATATACAAAAATTATTTGGTTAAATATTTTGCGATGACTTACAATACAAAAAAAAAAATGTAAATAATTAAAATTTTCATTTTACTTACGTAGAAAAAAATAATTATTTGATGTGCAAGGGTTTTTTTTTTCAAAATTTTCATCAAAATTTAGATCTACTTTTACGACAAATTGAATTAATTACAATTTTTTCAAACATAATCGTTCACAACACGTGAATGACCAAGTTTTTTTGAAAAAATCTCGAAAACCACAAGCTTAACAAATTTTTAACATAAATACTTTTTTTTAGATAAAAAAAAGTTCTATAAAAAATGTTAAATAAAAAATTTTGTCAGCTTTTTTGTTTTCGAGATATACAAAAAAACAACAATAGTAAAATACTAAAAACTGAAATTTTCGCATAACTTTAAATTAAAAAAACATTATGATATAAAGAAAGGATTGAAAAATCCGGAATTAATAAAGGGAGAGTGCAGAATATAAGTTGACTGATTATTAAAGTCATGATGCATATATCGAGAGAGAATAAAAAGCCCGACAAAAGGCAACTCTCGTCCCATGGCTTCAGAATTTTTTCTCTCATTTGAATATCTTCATTAATATCCCTCCCACTTGGCTGCCCCGTCAATTTAATTGATCTCGCAAATTACTCGCAAGCATATAACATATAGTCGGCGTGTGAAAGACGTCTGATAATGCATGAGGCGTATATATAAAAGTGCGCGCGCGCGCGCGCGCGTCTTTTCATCAGGTGTCTGGCAAAAGTGCGATATAATATCGACTGGTTATCCAATCGCCTTTGGAGGAATGCAAGCGCATCAGTAATTTGGACCACCAAGTTCGGTCAGACTAATCACAATGGCGTTTTGTTTTCAGGCTTTTTGTTCACGAATAAAGGATCTCTCTTATTTCAACCTATATCACATCCGCGATGGGCGCATTCGTACCGCGGGGAGAACAAGAGGAAAGTAGAGAGTTTGGCCATCGTAATAATAATCGCCCGAGACCATTAAACTAAACCGAGAATAATATTATATCGAGCTTGTGATGCGCTCGGGCACGGGGGCAGAAGGGATGTTAAAGAGGATAAAAGAGAGGTAAAATCGCTGGAACGGGGGATGCCCCTATATCCCTCTCCACTCGCTCTGTCTCGTTCGCTTCTCAGAACTAAGTAGATTCGAATTTCGATACGGATGATCGGGCTGAATACAAATTACTCATATATGGCCCAACTCTGCGCATCCTGCGGATAATCACACGGTGGCCCCCGCCCGCCGTCTTCACCGAAAGATGCAAAAGCAAAAATGCGTCTGGAACCACTAGAATTTATCAATTTCAATTTTTTTTATATTACTTTTGTTTTTTTAATACATTTTTTTTTTTCGTTATTTAATACGCTTGGTTTTTGTTTATTATTTTGTTCAAGGGTGCTTTTGGAATTGTATTTTTTTTTCTTCATAAATGTTGAATTGATTTAAAATTTTTTTGATTGATCTTTTATTCGAGTTATGTGTATATAAAAAAAATTATGTTGTTTTAAATCGAAATATCTTGAAAACTATTGAAGATGGAATATTTTATTAAGAGAACGTTTTTGTAGAGAATTTTATTATCTATAAAAAAGGTTCTGAACTAAATTTGTCTAATTAGCATTCCTGTCAAGAATATGAGCAGATAAAATATTATGTGACAATATTTTTTGAATGATGATAAAAAATTTTATTTGATAAAAAAATATATCTTGAAATATTGTATAAAAAGTATACTAGTGATATTCGATAATTTTGGGACTGAAAAATTAATAATTAACCGGCTGGATATTTATTTAATACAAAAAATAAAAAAATTCGGTCCGATAAAATATTTTATCAATCAGTACAACAGCAAAATCCGCAATTATAAAAAAATATTTATTTTCTCGTTATTTTTCCTTTATTTCAATTTGATTTATTATATTTTAAAAATAAATTACAAACTTTCTCGAACAAAAACCAAAAGGACTGTACTCTATATTTATATTTCAGGAAGTAATGCATTTATTAAAAATTATCAATGTTTTAAAATACTTTCACTCATAATAATCACTTTTTTCCAAATATCTCGAGATCCGCGAGATTTATAAAATTTTTATAAGAAATCTTTTTTATAGGCAAAAAAATTTTCTATAAAAAAGCTCCCATGAAAAAATGTTGTAAACCACGTAATTTTCAAGTTATTTGCAAAAAAAAAAACGACTACATAAGAGTCATTTTTACTCTAAACTTTGTAAAAATGATTTAATTTTTAATTTTACAAAAAACAAATAAAATTAATTAAAATTTCACTTTTTAAAATTCTTATAAAACAACAACCATACAGAGAACGTGCAAAACAACGAATTTCTTGTTACAAATATATATACGAGTACATGAGTAATTAAAATATCCATTTTTCAATCAAAACACGTTCATGATAAAAATTTTTAATAATCACGTCAAACTTGTCAATTAAATAATAATATTTTTAATTAAGTGATACATAAAAACCGTGTGATGCAAAGAGACTTCACCAGGAGAGAGATTGCTGATATGGCAAGGACCAAAATCTAGAATAGACGAAGCCGTGAAAAGTCGTGCTTCTCATATGGCAGCATAAATAATTTTAATAGTCGCGAAGTATAAGCAAAAGGCTCTCGCGAAGTCAGCGGGTGTTTTGTGGTTCAAGAGGCTCCGCCCAACGAGAGACTCCTCCCTGCCCTGCGAAAACACTCTCTCTCTTTTCCCCAGCTGTGGTTGCAACTGGCCGCTGGCTCATGAAACACACATTGAGCCACGAGAACGTGCTTATGACGACTGGGGGCCCATCCTCACGCACACGTCCTTCAGCTCGCGAATCATGTTCAGTAGTCGCCGTTGGCTTATACGCTCAGCGAGGCTACTCCTCGCCATGTTCGCGTGCGTCCAGGTTTTTTAAATTCTCAATCAATATATACGACGATAATTATATCCAATGTCGATATACACACTGGCAAAGGTGAAAAAATACCCACAATTTCCAGCAATTCAATTATCCTCCCCAAATTATATCTCATTAATTAACCTCTGCTCCTATTTTCGGACGATTTTCTGTTTTTTCTACATTTTTTTTTTTTTTACGACTGTTTGAGAATTTTTTTATTTTTCGATTTAGAATTGAGGGGTTAATATTTAGGGTGGATCGCGAGGTTTATGAGGCATTTTTGCATGCAAGTTAGTGGATTGTCGATGAGTGGAATATAAAAACGTGAAAAAGAAATAAATTATTGAGAAGATAGTGGTTCTGGGCTTAAGTCAAATTCACGACCACACTGCGCGGGCTTTAGAGGGGCTCGTGGAGTGGGTGTATATGGATAAATATATGGGACAGAGTTCGATAAGAAATCGTAAAAAATAATGACCGGAAAATTAATCGAACTTGAAATCGCGCCGTCGCCTCGCGTTCCACCATCAACTTTTCGATCTTATGTGCGAGCGCGACTGTCGCGCGAGGGAAATTTGGGGTATCACTTGAAGAAAATAGCAAAGGGATGATGTACTATAATCTCATGGTGAAAAAAAAATTTTTTTCAACCCTCTAGAATAATTTTTTTAAGATATTTCCATCCTTAAACTTTATTAAAAGTTGAAAAAGAAATTTTTCCTTTGAATTTTCTCATGTTTATAATAATTTATAGTATTTATTCGTTAATTTAAATAGTTTATTTTAATAGTAAAATAATAATTATATTGAAAAAAAATTTTTATTGACAAAAAATTAATGTTTTCTGTTTAATTTTTAGATGTAAGATGTTGATATTGTTTTTCAATGAGGAATTATCATTAATCAGTTAAGTAGAAGAGATTCTTTGTTAAGAGGAAGAAAGAGAAAAGACAATGAGAAAAGGGTTGACTGCGCCACGAGAGAAGGGTTGAGTTTACGCAAGAGTTAGCCGTGATTTGGTGTGAGCGAATCACTTAAATGATTAAGAAGAAGGGTTGTTTGGACAGCAGTCCAGAATCCAAGGGTTAATTCTTCAGTCTTATTCATTCACCCTCGAGAACAATATACACCTTTAATCAAACTTCTCCTACAGCCCCTTATCTCGCTCGTCCAAAACCTAATCCGCATTGTCAACCTCATTCAAGTTCATTAAAAACATTACCACAAATTTCCGACATCATTTTTATGGTTTTATCCGATTAAAAACTTTTATTTTTCAATATAAAATTATTTATTTTACGAAAAAAAAGTTTTTTTTTTTAACCTCATTAAGCATCGAAACTTTTTACAAAAAAAAAAACGAACGATTTTTTTTGTTAATATCTCAAAAACAACCAACTTTATTGAATTTTTACAAGAAATAATTTTTGTAGCTATGAAAATTATCTACAATAAAGATCTCTTGCAAAAAGTCGATAAACCTTGTAGTTATTGAGATATTTTTAAAAAATACACGAGATAAAAATTTTTTTTCACTCCAATATCAGAACTTCATAAAAAAAAATTTTCAACATGTTTTTTTGTTTATAACTCTGAAACAATCAACTTTATTGAATTTTTACAGGAGATCTTTTTTATAGTTATGATAATTGTTTATAAGAAAGATCTCTTGAGAAAATTTGATAAACTTGGTAGTTTTTGAGATATTTTAAGAAATACACGAGATAAATTTTTTTTTTCAAGTTTTTTTGACGCGCATGGCCTGGAATCGTGGCTAACAATCGCAGACTCGAGCTCGCACTCGGGGCGCAGTTCGATATTTGCACTGGCCTTCATTTTTGTAATGTGCATTATATAGTGATGTATATGCGAGCATTTATTATTGCATAGCGCACGTGCACGGAGCTTCCTCGAGCGCGAGATCCTCGTGGTGCAACCGCTTATTAGAGAAGCTGCGGTAACGCGTTATAGATATCGCGGCCTTTCGCAACATTATAACGCCGTGGCATCAGTAGGAGGTGAGACACATCAGCAACACCTTTCACACACGTTTCTCGTCTCTCTTTTAGCTGATATGCAGTTATGTCTATGGGTTTTCTCAGCAAGCTTGTAGGCAAATTCATCCTCCGGACACAATTTGCCGCTAACATTTATCGCTGAGAGAAATAAATTTTTTTTTCCGTTAATACCGTCATTATTTCAACTCACTGAGATATCCAAGATTTTTTTCTCTTTGCCTGATAATTGTAAAAGCGATAAATTTATACTAAAACAATTTTAATTAAATTTTTTGAAATGATTTTTAAGAGCAAAATAGTCGGTTTTTAAAAGTTTGTAATTTTTATATATTAATAAAATAAATTGACGTATATAGAATAAGTTTAAAGATATTTATAAAATTTTTTCAATTTTTCCCGTTGAAAATCTCACAGTTTTCATGATTTTTTTGTGATAACTCGGTAAATAAACAATATAACAAAAAACTTTACATAACTTAAATAATTGATAATTTAATTGTCTACAAAAAATTTCTAATAAACTTTTTTGTAATTTCCAAAGTTTACAAGATATTATCAAATTTTTGAAAATTCATATTTTCCGAAATATCTCAAAATACGAGATTTTAATGTGCGTTCAATCTGAAAATATAACTGTAGGGGGTTGCAAATTATTGGGGGTGTTTTTTGAACGCTACCCCAACTAAAGGGAAATTATTATCGTGTATCAAAATATTTAACACTATATTTCATAATTATTTCCCATAAATTTGAGGTTTGGGGATGTGCGTTGATCATTAAAACGACCCTAGAGGGTTGTGGATTTTTTCGGGTGTTTTTAGAACTATAAACTAACTGTAGGAAAAATATCGTGGCTAAGCAAAATATTTAAAACTGCATTGCATGACTATTTCACTAAAATAATCCTATATTTGCCCTTATTTTTTGCAAAAAAAAAAACCAAAAATCTCTCAAAACAGTACCAAATTCTACCAATCATTTTTAAAACTATCGCAATATATGAATTAAATAAAAAAATTTAATGAGACCTCTGTCAATATATAAAAGATTAAAAAATTATAATTTTTTCAGTCGGAAAGATGACAGTGATAAAGCCTCGGGGAGGTCCGAGAGCAATTGCAGAAGATGCAGGAAAACGTAATAAGGAATTAGCGAGGCGTTTGCCCCAGCAAAGCGGCCATGAGCTCGTCCAGCAGCAGGACTAATCCGAGGCTAGGCCACCTCTTTGATCAAACGTTTACACAGGATAGGTGCAGTGCAGGTCTTCTCATCCTCTGCACGTTCGTATCGTTACAGTTTATTATAATATAATTATGTATCCTGGCGGAGGGATACATCGATAGTACGTTGGGATAGAGGTATAGGGAAAAAAAGGAAAGGGCACAGGCGTTCTTTAGCAAATACTGAGTCACGAAGTCGGGATCACCTCGATCGATTCGACCTGCAGTACACCAGGTTTCCTATTGGATGAGGACACTGCAGGTTAGTCACTCGTGACAATGTCTTTCTCGTGACTGTACCGCATAATAGTCTTTTTAATTTAATTTAAAATTTTTTAACTCCGCCCATCATGGGATAGTGCCGCAGGCCGAGGCAGCACTCAACACTGAAAATTGTGGTGATTGACTGGAACAACTTGTGGAAATTTATTTCGCAATAATTCCTTGATATCAGGTGCCTTTAATCACCTTAAATCCACAGGTCTGGCATCTACCGTCTACACTTGCCTTCAACTTTTGCGGATTATCTTCATCTTTCGACAGCTGCCCAGCGCCCGCCGTCGTTTAAATTGAACTGTGGGTGATATATCTTGGATGCACCGTGGCCGCTGGCGCTTTTGATGATGAATTGGCCTGTGGACGCGTTCTTTCGCACGAGTTTTTGTTCGATGAAAGATTTTCTACACTCGTTTTGTGGAACAATGATTTTCTCAAATTTTTTTTCGTGTTATTAATATTGTTTTTTTCTAAACAAATCAATCGTTTTGATAAATGCGACATGCTAAGAAAAAAACATGCGTTTCTCGCGAATCCCATTTAATTTCGAATGGTATAATGCTTGCTGGAATTAAATATGAGTTTTTAATTTAAAAAATGAGAGCGTTCGTATTAAAAAAATCGTAAATTAGACTCTATAAATGATATAATATTTTTTTTTAAACAATATCTTCAATCTGTTGTCATATTAATATTAGAGAGAAAAAATCTAGGGTGCCTAATATAAATATATGTTTTTTCTTGACTAGAAAAATGTTATTCTTTATTGAACCATTTTTTTCCAACACTCTCCCTTTCAGAAATAAATGCAGAAAGTGCATTAACATCGAAAATGGTTTTTTGGGGCTAGCTATAAATTGACACAAAGGGAGTTTACGTATATATATTATTAGAAAAGTAATTTTTTTATATCTAATGTACATCCTCTAAAACCTGAAAAACCGCGAAATTTTATATATATATATTTTTTTTTTACAGAGAATGTTTTTATTGATGTTCTGAAAAATCGAATATTATTGATGTCATCATGGAAATACTTGAAGTGAGCAAAAATACACTCGATTTTCCTTCAATTTCCCCTTGTATTTACGCTCGAAGCCTAAACGGACCCATGGGACGTGTTTTGGGGCTGAATATCCTACCCTAATCGATCGGCTGAAAGTACGCAGATTCAGTAATGTAAAACTTTCTCTCTTCACATTTTAAATTAAAATATAAAATAAGAAACAAATTTTTTTTCCGCAACAATTCAAACGCAAAAATTTTCATCTTCATTTTGTAATTTATTTTTTCTTTTCTAATTAATTCCTAAATATCAACAAAACATTCAAGTAAAATTATACTATTTTTGTGGGTTACGTGAGTTACATCAGAATTTTTACATTTTTTTATAAAAAAAAATTCATTTTTCTCAATCAGAGTGTTTTTGACTGGAAAAAAAAAATATTACAATCTATCTTTTTCGATTGAAAATCAAAATTTTTCAATAAAATTCACCTGTCAGAATAGCAAGCACACAATACAGTTCTGCGGTCGTTACCCGCAAGAATCGACTGCTGCAGCAAAAAAACAACGTAAAAAAAAAACATTTTCATACCACTGGGTGTTGTAGCAAGTGGATTCCCTTTGTGATTGTGGGATGACAATTTCACGGCATTTAAACGCGACAGGACTCGACGGTCCACCCGAACGAGCACGAGAACAATGCGAGGCGTCAGTAGAGCTTTGCTCCCTTTTGCAACTGTCATATTGCCTCTCGCTCGGGTGCGTGTAGGCATTCTGCTTTTTTTCACACATTTTTCCCCTGCGAAATCACTCCGCCATGGTGGAAAATTAAATGACCGGGCGTCAGTACGTAAATATACATCAAAAAATCAACAAATACGAAGAAAAAAAATATTTCCAAATCATAAAAAAATTCTCGCTGGATATAGTTTAAAGCAGAAGGTCGATGTGATGCTGAAATACATTCACCTCAACCTCACCGTTCGCCTCTGCGAGTTCACGGCCTCAAAAAACATCGGCAATTTGTGTAATTGAATTAATTGCACATGCAAAACAAGACTGCGCGTTGATGGTAGAAACCAATTCTTTTGTTTACAAGAGGAGATTGGTTCAGGCCAACGATAATTCTGTACTATATTGCCATAAAATCGTCAGTTCCGATGCTTCTCTACCCGACACAGGGACCGTGGAATGACAGGTTACGGCTAGATACTGGGTTCGCACGACCCTGTGTTATTAGTTAATTCTTACAATCACTCAGGGGGTCGTCCCTGTGGTTATTTCATTACTCGCATACGTCGCACGACGTTTTTTTAATGCCTATAAATTAATGCATTAGTCAAAGTGATGTGTGGTTTATATAGAAGTTATATTGAAATTGGAGCAATTTCTGATATATTAAAATAAACAAAATTTAACAAATTTGAAAATTTTTTTCATTTTAAAGGATTTTTGATATTTAAAATAAATAATATATAATATAAAAAATTTTAATTAATTCCATTTGTTT